>APFE031538475.1:1762-37889 GCA_000404065.3 Pinus taeda | reverse complement strand
ATCATTATTCTCTTGCAGGATTGCGCAGTAGAGGCAAGGCAAGCAGTGGAAGAGATTTGGAGATCAGATCTGAGCTGTATTGTGTGTAACAGAGGTGGAGATACTTGTGAGAAGTATTATGCTGTGTAATGTTACATGACTCAATCATTAATATACAGATAGTTGGGGTTTTAGCGAGATGCTTTCCCCGGGATACATACTGTGGTAATGTGTGAATGCTCTTGATGTTTTATTGTTATTGATGCTGCTATATTGATGATCAACGTAGAGGAGCTTATGTATTGTGTATGTTTTCCGCAATAGTACATGATCAGGATAATCTCCATTGAATATGTGTTAAATTATTCAAAATTTCTACATGGTATCAGAGCTGGTTGATTTGTAGAAAAGATTTCTACAGGATATCAAAGCAAGGATTGATCATCAGATCTATCATTCAGAAAGTGACTACGTTTTATTTCTTCAGGCAGAGTCTGTAATTGGGCCAGGTAGCCTCTGGATTCATCCTTCTTTTGGAAGGTGAGATATCCGGTGAATGCCCATACAGTCGATCTCTGTACAAGAAATACTTCGTTCTCACGAATTTTTAGATCGGAAGCAGTTGAGTTTTTTGAGCTGGTGGAATGGCGCTCAAGGATAAACTCAGAAACATCTAAGTGTGAGAATGGAGACAGTATGCCCCAGTATCTCACGAAGTTCACCCAATGTAGGATGAGCTGGGAAGTGTGGGGGTGACTGTTGATGATGAGGATGGTGAGTCTAGCTCTCCTTGGCCTTCCTAAGAGTTGGCATAGCTACCGGGACTCGATGAATGGAAGGGAGAAATTGCCAAGATGGGAGAGACTTTGGTCGGATCTTGTGCAAGAGGAGAATAGACGGCACACCAGAGACAGTTCTTCATCTATGCATGATGAGGAGAATTGTGCCTTAGCGAGTAAGGTGAAGAAGGGAAAGGGGAAGGTTTCTCTTTCCGAATCCAGTTCTTCCAATGATGGGAAGAAGGTTGACAGGTCGAAGGTGAGATGCTTTCGTTGTCATGAGTTGGGCCATTATGCTACTAATTTCCCAAAGAAGAAGTCCAAGAAGGGATTTGAGGAAGGATCTGAAGGTGAGGCACTTGCTTCACAGTTTGAGTTGGATTTCACACTCTTCGCATGCATGGTTTCATCCATGATGGGAAGTGGTTGGTTTCTTGACAGTAGAGCTTCTTTCCACATGACTAGTGACAAAAGTTTTTTCAGTACTTTGGAGGAGAAAGATCTCCAGATACTCATAGGGATGGGTAATGATGAGAAGTATAGTGTCTCAGGTGTAGGCACGGTTATTTTTCAGAGGGAGGATGGAGCTCACCTTACCTTGACCGATGTCAAGTATGTACCAGGACTGAAGAGAAACTTGGTGTCAATCGCGATGCTGGAAGACAGAGGCTATGATGTAGTCTTCAGAGACGGAAAGGTTTCCTTAGACACATCATCACTAGACAGGTGAAGCAGATTGGTTCACGGGTCAAGAACCTGTATGCTCTTAAGGTTAAGATGAATGCAAAGCCTTGAGCAGCAAGGCAACTGATGGAGACTTGGTGGTTGAGAGGGAGGGTATATTACCTCTCAACATGTAGAGCCAGAATAAGTCTTAGACAATGGTGGAGGAGCCACGATTGGAGCAGCAGCTTCAGGAGGTTGTGGAGCAGCTACAACAGGGGAAGTTGAGAGGAGATCGAGTAGAGACATCTACTCATGCAGAGACCTCCAGTAAGGGAAAACTTTGAGCCAGGTGGGTAGAGGGATAACATGCATCCATACCTCCAGGTAGGAGGTGGGGCGATATAGAGTGATTGTTCTAAGGAGAAGGGGCAGGATCCTTGAGGTACCCAACCTCTTGGATGAGACCTTACTACAGGAGCCCCGATGTGGAGTAGCAGGAATTGACTGATTGGGTAGAGACAGATGCGGATGGAGCGACAGAGAGAGTGACAGTGCAGGGAATCCCTGGATAGCGCATAGCTAGCAGGCTGCAGCAATGCGAGAGGCACAAGTGTTTTGCACAGTGCTAGGTGGCATAGAGAGGTGTACAATGGTATGAGATGCATAGATATGTTGCAGTAGCACAGATGTCAGAGAGGGAGCACTTGTCAGCAGCAGGAGAGCTTCAACATCAGAGTATGTTCCTAGCCTAACAGAGGGGTCAGTTTGGAGTGTTTTTGTTCCAAGTGTTGTTGGAGCAAGTGGACCGGGTAGATGTGTTGCATGCAGAACATTCCAGAGTTATAGGATAGGGGTTGCAGATAATCCATATCTTGTTGAGAGGGAGTGTTGAAAATGCAACAAGATGATGGAGCCTAGTGAAAAGAAGTCACCTTCACTAAGTGGGCCCGCAAGCTATTTTTGGCACGAAGTCTATTTTTAGACTATGTCTATTTTTAGACTACCAGTCTAAATATAGAACAATCGAATATTATTAGCTCTTAATAATATTTGGACTATAAACATTATCTTATTCTCTTGGAGCACTTTAGTTCGAGCTACAGATGTGGCACATGCAACTGGCAGAAGGAAATGCACTTTTCTTATGGGTTACTTGAGCTATTGCATGGAGGACTTTAGTTAGGACTTCAATGATTGAGTTCTGTGGAGTTGGATCAGGAATTGATGGAGTTGTGTTCAGTTTGACTTAGTTGAACTAGTTGCATTTAGTCTAACTAACAAATACACTAGTGATGAGTGATGTGAATTAGTTATTAATTAATTCACTAATTACTAACTCATAAATCAACTGAGGAATACATTAGTTAACTCAGTGCATGGACAATTCAGTGGAGACAAGTGTTAGAGATGAGTGAAAGGGCAAGACAGTTGTCAGTTGTGACTATAGTTGTGCATGTGATTTTCACAATCAATGGATTGAGTATTGCTAATGAGGATTGCGTGGTATAGGCAAAGGAAATACGAGTTTGGATCAGCCATTATCATCCATTCTCATGCAGGATTGCGCAGTAGAGGCAAGCAAGCAACAGTGGAGATTTGAACTTGTGATTGATTCAAATCTGAGCTAGTTTGTGTGTAATAGGTGGAGATAGTACTGAGTACTTGTGAGGAGTATTGTACTATGTATTGTTACATGTTGTCAATCAATATAATATACAGATATTTGGGGGTTTTCAGATTTATGCTTTCCCCGGGTACATATTGTGATGATATGTGTGATTGATGCTTCAATGTGCGCATGTGATTGTTTCTTAATACTGCTAAATTGATGATCAACGTAGAGGAGGTTATGTATTATGCATGATTCCGTAAATAGTGTATAATAAGGATAATCTCTGTGAATAAGTGTCGTATTATTCAAAAATGTCTACATTCAATTCTTTCAGTTATTTAAGAATTTAATGTTCTTTCATTAAAGAGGGGACAATTCTGGTTTTTTGCGTAAATACTTGGAATTCATAGTCAAGGCTTCAACTGGTTTTTAATTGGGGTGTGTAGTGGTGGCATCGAAAGGCTCTGATGGTTGAAAACTAGTTGTAGGAGTTCGGAAGGGGCAGGTGATTTCGAGGTTCTGCAGTGCAATTTGAGCAAGAAAGAGTGAAAATGGGGTCAGAAGGCTTTTAACCACGAATAGTTGAAAAAATGGCGGGGAAATTATGTTTTATGAATATTGTTAGTTTTTATTTTGGTAGGGAGGTTGTTTTGGAGGCCATTGCACTTCATGTGGGGGTCAGACGGTATTTTTATAGGGGAACATGATCTATGCCAGAGGCCAACATGTATACAAATGGGCCTGGGCAAAACTACCCATATCGCATGCTCTCGGGCCGTTAAAGGTCAGACATCACACAAGCACAATATGGATGAAGGTTGTTGGATCTAGGGATGGATGATCAGACGGCCATTGCGTGGGAAAGTTGCACAAATGGGTGATTGGGTGGAGGTTAGCGGGACCCATGGGTTTTAATCACTGTTTAGAGTAATTAACCCATGCTTAATTTTGGATTAAGTAAATTGTGGATTTTTGGGGGTAGCAGGGCTAGTTTACCTCACCAGGGTGGTAGGTTAAACTTGGGTTTAGTCAAGAAAATGGTTAAGTGGCAGAGTTAGTGAAGCGTGGGGTTTTTTAGAGTTAGGATAAAGGGTTTAGAGGGGTTTTGGGTAATTATTAAAGGGAAAACATGATTTTAAAAGGGGGGAAATGGGTTTCACACTTAGGGGAATGGATTTAGGAGTAATTGAATAGGGAAATGTTTGAAACTAAGGGATAGGAGTAAAAATGAGGGGAAAGGGGTTTTCATCAGCCATGAAGGGGTAAAAGGGAAATTAGTGAGTATATAGTGGGGGTGAAATGAAATGAAGGGGGTGTATTTTTTTTTTTTTATCTTTTCTTATTTTTCTTGTCCTTTGATATTTCTTTTAGGACATAGCCTCTTTACATTTTTTAATTTTAATATGGAAAACCTTTGCAGAAAGAAACGATATGTACAATATTACAAGAGTTGACCTCAACCAATTCAAAATTATGAATCCTATCACTATAGGACTCTAAGAAAGCTGACCACACATGTTCATTGGGTGCAGTGGTAAATTGGCATGTTGGTTGAGGAGAGGTTGGGGGATCAAATCCCGCCCCTCCTTATTTATCATGTGGTTTTTTTTTTTTCATATCGCAATCAAACTAGAGAAGGGATCTCATCACACTCTGGCTCTTCTGGGGTCGATCATCACATTGCACCTATTGGGGCCAATCATTGCAACGCACCTATTGGGTCTGATTCCTTAACCACTTCTCCTTTGTGATTGAAATATGTGGGACCAATGGCGGCCTGCCACTTAGTGCTTCCCCATTCATCGAAGATTTCTACCATGCCACCTTCTCTTGCCATCTGTCCAAGTCAAACCTAAACTTTGACTTTCTCTAACTTCTTCATACAAGCTCGAATTTGAGTTTTGTTCACACTGTTAGAAATAGGGTGATGATAACTTTGATCTGATGCTAAGTTTGTTGAAATTTGAACACTTTGAATTTTGACCATTTCTGAGCCCTCTTGGACTTCTACATGTGTCTGGAGCCACCTAGATCAATCCTCCCCATTGAGGAGATTTTGGTCCTCCAAAAGCATGAAAATAATCTACAAATTTGTACATCTACTGCACCACAAGTGTCCTAATGGGTCACCCTTACTTCTCCTTCACCTTTGTCCTTTAGACCCATAAGCGATGAGATGACACCTGCATCCTCTACAAACCTTTAGTACATTCTTTTGAAAATTACATGCTTAATTTACATGACCAACTAATTCCCCAAGCATCCCATACTTTCCATGAGTTTATAGCACATACTCTGTGGTCAAATTTACATCAAAATGGAAACAAATACCTCAGCTATCAAAATAAGGCCAAAATATCACTGTCGCTCAAACAAGTGATGGAAAACACATCATCACATTTACAATGCAAATTGTAGCAAATGATTTAAAAAATGAGACCATTATAAGCTACCCAATCTAGAAAAACCATTTCTTACTTAACAAATTGAACCACGATGAATGTGGCAGCTTTGCTCGTTGAACATTTTCACTGACTAGTTTCTGCACAGATGCTTTGTCTATAGGATGCTGCTCTGGATGGAGCCTCCAACATGTGGATCTTTGATGACCACTTCTATTGCAATGACTACAATAAGTATTCTTCCTCTAGATCTGCATAACCTTCTTCTTTCCCTATTGGGAACTGCCATGGGATGATGGTGATCTATTCCCATCATTCTCTTTCCTCGATGGTTTTAACAATGTCTCAGAAGCATCTGACACCTTTGATCATTCTCCTTCAGTGTATCCCAAGCCTGCGAATCAAGGTCTTTGCACAACCTCCAATGGTTGAATCATGCCTTGGCCATTAACACCAAGTTCTCCTCCCTCGTACCCCATTTTGGTAAGGAGTCTCATGCCAGTTCCTATCATCGATAGTTCTATATTTCCAATAGAAATAATATCATGTGAAGATGAAACTGAAGAAAAACCAACATTGTTTACCTCCACTATTGATTCAGAAGCAAGTGATGAGGGCTTCTCTAAGACTTCGTTGAGCTTCAACTCCTCCAAGGCATCTGTCATGGGTTGTAGCTGAAGTTACAGTCCCTACATCTCCTCTTTCTCTTCTTGTAGAAGCCTCCTTAATTCAACATCCTTTGCTTTAAGGATTCGATCATTTTGCTTCAATGCTTCCACGGATGCCTCTGTAGCTATAAATTGAAGCTTCAATCAATTATTCTCCTCTTCCTCTTCTCATGGAATCATATTCAATTAAATGTTATCTTACTGAAGACTATGGTTGATCTCCTCATTCGAATGATGAGAAGATGATGAAGGCGATGAATATACATAGGAAGGTGTGGATGGAGCATCATTCTACGCTCTTTCTTTCTCTTGTCTCTCATAAGTTTCATACAACATGTCCACCATTTTGGACATCCTAAGCATGGCCTTGTACACATCTTTTTCATCTTCCATTGCTGCATGTTCAATCATTGTTCATGCTCGCAATTCACATCAGCAAGAAGACCGCTTTGATATCAAACTTGATCTGGGTCCCTTCAACTTCCATAATTAACCAAGACCTTTTAATTTTTTGATGTCATTAGAATTGAATTTTAAAGAGCATAGAATAACATATTTGCATTCTTAAGTAAGAGGAAACATGAAAACAATCAACAAATCAAAACACAAAACATTTGATAATGGAGTTCATCCAGTGTGGACTACATCTCCTAGCCCAGTGTCAAGACAATGTAGGACGCTTCATTTAGTGCTAGAAATGGTGATGATGTACATGGGCTATGTTTTCTATCATACAAGGACATACGTCCTCAACACGAGTGGCTAGCCTCTCCATGAGACGTTTCGCTATAGGACTTCTCACTCACAATAGGCCTCCTATCAACATGACATAATCTCACACATGGTGACAATGAGTATCATGTCATCATGGTAACATAGAGATCTCAATCAAACATACATAAGAATCCATGATGAATACATATCACATGAAGTGGAAACAAAGATCCCACATACATCAAGCAGGAATCTAAACAACATAATACATCTCACAACAAATGATAAAAGAAGTACATGACATCAATACTTCATATACCTCAACTCTTAAATTTGACTGAAGAATAGAATGCTCAACTGCTAGATATGGCTGCACAATGAGAATCGTGGTGTTGAATAACATCAAATTGACTATCCACACTTTGGATTATGACACTTTCACTCCAATCTGGAAAATGGACGAAAAATGGAGAGTTCATCTGTAGAAACAGGCATAGCCATTACGTTCCTGTCGCTGAGAGGTGTAAAATTGACATAAAATTGATCAAATTCTATCTTTGGCAGGTTCTGACCTCCAGGGAATCTTTCTGATGCCCCTCATTATTCTCTGGGCAAGGTTTCTCTCCTCTAGCCGCTCATGGTTCCGCACCTACAATTAAAATAATATTATTTGTTGAATCTCAAGCTTGTACTCTACTTTTCCGCCTCCTCCCCCACATCTAATAAATGTTGGGTTTCAGTAGAAATCGGCGGTAGAGCTTACCACACCTAGTTGTTAGGTGCAGTGGTAAATTGGCGCATTGGTTGAGGAGAGGTTGGAGGATCAAATCCTGCCCCTCCTTATTTAGCATGCAGTTTTTTTTTGTGGAGCCATCGCGTCTGTGGGGTCAGCGAACCCACTGGTGATGGGTTTGACTCCCACAGGTTTTTGGTTTATATAATATGGTATATAACCAACCGATTCCTTAACCACATTTCCTTTGCGATTGCGATATGCGATCACATGGCACTGTGGCTTTGCCAAGGCCGATCATCGCATCACACCTACTGGGGCCGATTCCTTAACCATTTCTCCTTTGCGATTGCGATATGCGAGACCAATGGCAGCCTGTCACTTGGCACTTCCCCATTCACCAAATATTTATGCCACGTCACCTTCTTGTGCCACTTGTCCAAGTCAAACCTGAACTTTGACTTGCTTTAACTTCTTCATATGAGCTCGGATTTGAGTGTCATTCACACCATTTGAATTAGGGTGACGAGAAATTTGATCTAATGATTTTTTTTTTGAAATTTGAACACTTAGAATTTTTACCATTTATGAGCCCCTAGAGCAACCTGGATCACCAATGGATTTAATGGCACTACTTCAAGAAAAACAAATGGAACAATGTATAGGAGTACAACATAGAATTCAAAATAATGGCCACAATGTTGGGTATCTCCCTATAGAATTCATATTTACTCCTCAAGTATCAAGGATGTCTACACATCCATGTGTGGAAGCAAGTGGTGTTATTCAAGCCCATATAATTGGATGAGGCTTGTGCATAGAAAAAATACCTATAGAGCATAGCCTAGAAGAAAGGGAAATCAAGTGGATTGAAGTAGAAGGAGCACCAAGATGCTTTTAAGGAGGGAAGAAGAAGTGGAAGTGGGGAAGAGATAGAAATATAGAAATCAAAACGCATTGGTGCAAGGCTCTTATAAACCACTACAACCACTAAAAAGTTGACGATCATATAGAGGAGAAAAGTTGGAAGTTACATATGGAGTTTAACTCGAAGAAAAAAATAATGATAATGAGAAGAAGAACCTCATGGCCACTAATTTGAAAAACCAAGTTGAAAGTAGCTTAGACATGGATAAGAATATTCTGTTCACATTAATGCATAAGGAGATGAATTTGAGTAGTGTTCATTAATAGAAAGAGAAATACATGACCAAACTCTTCCACATAAAGATAAAGGTCAAGAAGACAAAGATCAATGCTCTATTTGAGTGAGGATTATAGGAAAATCTCCTTGCAGTAGTTGTTCAAAAAATTGGGATTGAAAGTTTGTGATCATCCAAGTCCATATCCATTGGGATGGTAACATAAGGATGCAAAGTTAGAGGTAACAAAACAATACAAAATTAGATTTTCTACAAGTGCTAATTTTGGTGGTGTTTGGAGCCCTTATATATATATATAATATATATATATATATATATATATATATATATATATATATATAATATATTATATATATATATATATATATATATAATATATATATAATATATATATATATATATATATATATATATATATATAGAATATATTATATATGGGATGAAATCTTCATGTAGAGAGAAAACCATTACCACCTCATCAAGGATAGAAAATTTTTCACCATCAACTCTCACAAAGGCAGGTCAAAAATTTAGCTAGTAAGTTCCAACCAAGCCAATAAATTTATCATTTCTAGAAAAACGTATATTTTATTACTTTTCTTAGGTCCCTAGACTACTAGTGTAGCCCTTATTGTTATTAGTGCAACCCCCTTATTGTATTGTTGTGCCCACATAGTCCTCCTATTATTATTATTGTGCCCCATAGAAGTCCACTATTGTTATTGTTGTGCACTTACATTATTATTGTTATGTCAGCTCTGATTATATTGTGACCCCTTAGACTCCTATATAGAAAGGAGGCTTTGTCATTTGAATCGTCCAAGAATTGTTCATTTGTATAATGTAAAAGAGGTTTCCCCCTCGAAGAGCCTAATTTTGAAGTCATTTATTTATCCCTTATTCTATTTTTTGAGTTGGTTCATAACATTTGGTATCAAAACTTTGGATTCTAGGGTTTCACTGCTTCATACATGTCATCATGGAAGTTTCACTATAAAAATCTTTCTGCGAAGCTTCAGAGGCTAAAATTAAAACCCATTTGAGAAAAATTCATGATGAACATCATGTACACTTTCTAGATATTTTCTCGCTATATTTGCAGAGATATTATTTGAAGAAGTTAGGGTTTTGGTAGGCTCCTGAATTTGATCTCAAACATGTGACCATGGGAAAATCATCATAGCTTTCTTTCTGAGCATTAGATTAAAATTTTGTAAAACGGTAAAGAAATAGGATGGATGATATATTGTTGAGTATCATATTCAAGGCTGAAGGTCGACACAATGACACGTGGCACTTCGTACATGTTCACTCTACTGAACCGGTCTATAACTAGGCCATCGTGGGAGATTGGGCATAATGCCTTCTTGGAGAATCCAATATCAATCAGACTTGTGGGGTTAGAAAGAGGACTCGGATGGCTACCACAAGATGAAATTTTAGGCCTTGGAGATCCAAAATTATAGAGATACATTAGATTCAATATTGAGTTCCTACAAAGTGAGAAAAGAAAGGTTTGTAGTTTTTGTTTTTAAATTTGTATAAGTTTTGTTTGAGAAAGTATTTTGAAGTGATTCAAAGGGAATTGTGAAGCATAATTATCATTAATTGATGAACTTAAGAAATAAAATGGAAACTTCTAGGAAGAAACCTGAAATCTCTACTATGACACATGGAGAATAGGAAGAAATACAACATGATATATCAAAATTACGAGACCAAGTGCCACAAATTTCGCTCTCGCAAAGGGTAACCAAAAATGAAATGGAAGCAAAGATGGATGGTTTGAAGAATGGAATCAAATCCATAATGAATTTTTTGAAGAAGGGCATGGAAGCTAAGATCGATGGTATAGAAGCAAAACTGAAAGGAAACATGGAAGATTTGAAGAAAGACATGGAAGGTTTGACAAAGTTGCTACAAGAAAGACTTCCTAATGGCAAAAAGGTAGTAGAGGAAACTCTGGTAGGTCCCTATACTACTAGTGTAACCCCTTATTGTTATTAGTGCAACCCCCTTATTGTATTATTGTGCTCGTATAGTCCTCATGTTGTTATTATTATGACCCATAGAAGCCCACTATTGTTATTGTTGTGCCCCTACAATATTATTGTTATGTAGGATCTAATTGTATTGGGACCCCTTAGACTGCTATATATAGAAATGAGGTCTTGTCATTTGTATCATCGAAGAATTATTCATTTTTGTAATGTAAATGAGGTTTCCCCCTCCAAGAGGCTGATTTTGAAGTCATTAATCTATCTTTTCTATCATTTTGTGAGTTGGTTTCATAACATTTAGTATCAGAGCTTTGGGTTCTAGGGTTTTGCTGCTCCAAATAGGCCATCATGGAATTTTTGCTATAAAATTTTCTCTACGAAGTTTTAGAAGCTCAAAAAATAAACCCATTTGAGTAGGAATCGTCTGGAATCTCAGGTCCAAATTTTAGATCTTGTCTCGCTATATGTTTGGAGATATGATAAGAGGAGGGTAGGGTTTTTGCAAGCTCCAAAATTCCATCTCAAATAGGACATCATGGAATTTTCTCTATAATTTTTGGTCTACGAAGGTTTAGAATCTAAAATTAAAACCAATTTGAGCTGAAATCATGGTGAAGCTTGGGCCATAATTTTAGATCTTGTTTCACTATATCTTTAGAGATAGGGTCTACGATATTTAGGGTTTCTCCAGACTCTCGAATTACATCCGAAACAGGTGACCTTGGGAAAAACGTCATAACTTTCTCTTTTAGTATCAGATTGAAATTTCATAAGAAGTTAAAGAAAGAGAGTAGACTATAATTTGTTGTATATTTTTTTCAAGTCCGAAGGTTGAAACAATGAGAAGTTGAACTTCATACAAATTCTCTCTACTGAAAAGGTATATAATCAGGTCATCTTGGGAGATTAGGCATAACTCTTTCTTGGAGAATCAAATTTCGGTCAGACTAGTGGAATTGGAAAGAGGAAACAAAGGGCTACTTTAGGGCATAATTTAAGAGCTTGGAGATTGAAAATTTCAAAGATACCACGGATTCAAGATCGACTTGCTAAAAGAAAGAAAAAGAATGACTCGAATCAAGAAAATAGAAACACTTAGTAAGCAAAATTGGATGGATGATTTGAAGAATGTGATAGAAGCTAAGATAACTAGTTTTATATGTACCATGGAGGATAATATCAGTGGTAAGGAAGTAGATTTGAAGAAAGGCATTGGATATTTGAAGAAAGAAATGGAAGGTTTGAAGGAAGGTGGGACAACGCTGCTACAAGAAAGGCCTCCTAATGGCAAAAAGGTAGTAGAGGAAACTCATGATGAGAAAATAATAAATGTTAATAATGATTCCATAGAATCTAACATTGGATTGAAGACCCACCATATTCCAATGATCGATATGAGGAAGTTTAATGGCAAGGATCCCATAACATGGATACTACAGATGGAGAAATTTTTTGATCTACATCATGTGCAACTGTTACAAAAGGTGCACATTGCGTATTTATATTTAGAATCGAAATAATTTTTATTATATAAAGGGATTTTTTTCTCATAAACCACTTGTCACCTGGTCAATTTTCATGGAGGAAATTATAACACATTATGAGGATACAAAGAGAAACACATTCTTTAGCCAATTGATAAATCTCAAACAAAAGGGTTCAATGGTAGAGCATGTCCTCAAAAATTGAATATAAGGTTAAATGATATTCTAGAGAAGCAGAGGATTGCTGTCTTCATAGGGAATTTAAAGGATAAAATTCAACATGAGGTTTTCATTTGGGAACCTGATTCATTAGAGAAGGCATACAGGTTGGGAAGAAAAATTGAAAGAAAAATTATGGCAAGGAAGTATACCACTCTTAACTATAAAGATGGAAGTGTTGGTTCTCCTAGCTTTTCACCACCTACAAGGTTGAGATCACAATGATTGGAAGAAAAAAGAGAGAAATGGCTCTATTACAATTGTGATAGAAAATACACCAAATATCATAAGTGTGTTGAGAAGAAATTAATTTACATAGATGGGGAAGAGGAGCAAGAAAAGGAACAAGAAACATCAAAAGAAGAGAATATACACTAGGAACCAATCCCATAAAAAGAAGAAATGAATATGACCATATCTTATAATGCATTGATAGGAATTACCACTCCTCAACCTCTCAAGATAGAAGGGAATATCAAGAAGAAAAGGTAACAATGTTGATTGATTCGGGTAGTACCCATAATTTTATTCATTGTAAGATAGCCAAGAAATTAAATCTAGCACTAGAGTGTCAAGTAATTGATGCAAATGGAGGAACCATAAATTTCTCTGGAAAGAACCATAATATCAAGCTATCCATGGGAGAATATGTCTTGAATAGTCCAATGCTTTCCATTCCAATGGGTGGTGTGGATGTTGTACTAGGAGTTCAAAGGCTACAATCTTTGGGTAGCATAGTTTTTAATTTCAAGAACTTTTCTTGAAATATTTTTGGGAAGGAAAGGAGGTTGAATCAAGGGGTATCGTAGGGAAACCGAGAAGGATAATCAACTCTAACATCATGACAAAGCTTCTAAAGAAAGAACAATGGAGAAAATTTTCACAATTATGTTCACTAGAGGTACCCACATCGAAATCATCTTTTCTCTAGATCTCTAAAAAGTTTTGGACAATCATTCCAAGTTATTTGAGACTCCCAAAGGCCTCCCACCTATTCGTGATCATGATCATGCTATTCATTTTATTCTAGGAAGTGTTCCACCAAACATCAAGCCTTACATATATCTATATGCCCAAAAGGGTGAAAATGAATGTATGGTTGCAGAAATGATAGAGGTTTGTATAGTTCAACCTTGTCAAAGTTATTTCTCTGCTTCAGTGGTATTGGTACAGAAGAAGGATGGATCATGGTGCATTTGTCCGGATTATAGGGAGATAAACAAGCTTACTATTAAATATAAATTTTCCATGCTTGTCATTGATGAATTATTGGATGAATTACATGGAGTAATTTACTTCACCAAGTTAGATCTTAGTTTAGGAAATCATCAAATCAGAATGAAGATTGAAAAAATAAAAAAAACAACATGTATAACTCATGAGGGTCATTATGAATTTTTGGTCATGCCTTTTGGCCTTACCAATGCACCTTCTACATTTCAAGGTTTGATGAATTCCATTTTTGGACCCTTAGAAAATTTGTGTTAGTATTTTTTGATGATAGACTAATCTACATCAAGTCTTGGAAGGATCATGTTCAACATGTTGACAGGGTGCTCAAACTATTGGAGCAGAAACAATTATATGAAAAGAAATCCAATTTCTTCTTTGGAATACAAGAGGTGGAATATTTTGGTACTCAGTTAGCTCATAGCTCATCTTATCATCCTAAATCTTATGGGAAAACTGCGATAGTGAACAAATGTTTGGAAGGATATCTTCGTTCCTTTGTATCTGATAAACAGACACAATGGGTCAAGTGGTTTCCTCTAGCTAAATGGTGGTATAACACTTCCTTCCACACTGTAGCAAAAATGACCCTATTTATGGCACTTTATGGATATCATCCATCGTCCATCACATCATCTTTAAAAGAAAATTCTAAGGTTCACACAGTGGAGGATCACATCAAGCATCAACAAGAATTTCTTAAACTCTTAAAGGATAACCTCACTATGGCACAGAATAGAATGAAACAACAAGCATATAACATCACAGTAAAATAAGTTTTGATGTAGGTGACTAGGTATTTCTACGACTACAACCATACAAACAAATTTCCCTCAAGCAAGCTAAGAAGGATAATAAATTACTACCAAAGTATTATGGTCTATGTTAGGGTCCTATAATAATAGGATTCATAGTTTTGAATTGGCTATGATTAGTCTTGTAATATTGTACATACCTTTGCTTTTTTGCAAATGTTTTCCATATTAAAGATTAAAAAATGTAAAGAGGGTATGTCCTAAAAGAATAATCAAAGGACAAAAAGAAAAAGAAAAGATCAAAAAATTGAAAAATATGAACCCCAAACAAAAAACAGATCATGAAATTGTGCACATTCAAATGCCACTCCTCTCAGTTTACTTTTTGCAAATAAGGTTGTGTGCTACTTGTCATAAATGCCACAACCCATGATAATCAAATAGTTTAAGCTTGACTACTTTATGCTTTAAATTTCATGTTTATAGATAGAGAATATAGATCTAGCCAAATTGTTTAAACTTGGCAGACCAGTACTTAGGTAGAGAAATAAAATATTCTCATAAGCTTAATTTGAGCAATAGGAAGATATAAGGTTAGAATTAGATAGTTTAATTTTCAAAAGAAAAAGGAAAGAAAGGGTCTGCTAGTTTAAATGCACCCAATAAAGTGAATAAAAAATGTTAGGATAAGCAAAGGGTAGGTACAAGAAAGGTTGCAAAAGTACAAGGTTGTTAAAGCATAAGCACATTTATCATGCTTAATCTTATGTTTCAGTGTGCAGGAGTAGTTATGAAAGTGAAAGGATGTTCACAAGTTGATTCGGTTAACTTCCCCTCATTTCATTTCACCCCACACTACTTATTTACTAATTCCCCCCATTATCCCATCATTTCTTATGAAAATAACCTTTCCCTTCATTTTAACCCTTACCGCTTGGTTTCACACATTTTCCTAGCAAATTACCCTCCAAAGGTCATTTCCCAACCCAAAACCCCTTTTCCCTAGTGCGAAATTCATTCCCCTTTGAAAAAATCACTTTCCCCTTATTAATTTCCCTATATTATCTAAAAAAACTCATAAAACCCCCTAGTCCTAAGTTTAAATTCCCCCCGCATTATTTAAATTAACTCCATCGTACCATATTTTCCATATTTCGCCTAAGAAACCCATAAAACCCCTTTATTCTATGTTTTGTTTCCCCATCCCGATATTTAGAAACTTAGTGTATTTTTTTACAATCCTGCCCATATACTAATATTGACATTTAACTCTAATTATTTAATTCCCTTTATACATATATCCCATATTAGAATAATTCCTACATATATATTAATCCTGAACCCATATAATACAAACCCGCATATATTAAATTATATTAATATATATCCCAACCCCGGTCCCACTGTATTAAACCCACACATTATACTAGTAACCCGTGCTATATTCATTAATTAATTACGATTATTTGTAATTAATCGCTGAGCCCCGCAAATCTCCACCTGATTGCCCTCCGTGCAGCTTCACCATGTGATAGCTGTTAGATCTTTCACCCCCAGATTTGACGACACGCATCCATATCGCGTTGATTTCTTTTCTGAGCTTTACCTGCCCGAGAGCATGCGAGATTCATGGTTTCGCTCAGGCTTATTTCAGTTACGTGGAAGCTTTAGGTGAACTCGTGCACTCTCGGAGAAAAACCGCCCGAATGCCAAAAGAAGTGCGATGAAACTTAATACCGCCTCCTTGCCAAAAGCCAAGACAACCCATTATTCACTTATAATTGTCGTGCCCAGAAGTTAACCATTACTTGTTTAAAAGCCAAAGACGCTCATTTTCGCTCTTTTCCCTCATTTTTCACTAGAAAGATCCCTAAGCCTTCCGGCACCACCCTAAGCCTCTGTAACAGAAGTTGACCTCCGATTACCTTCTAAACACACTCTGAACTTCATCCACAGTCATCTTAGTTCCCTGAAGCCATTATCACCTCCCTGCGAACCTGTGTTCTATTAACAATTGTTTTATTATTGCATGTGATCATATAAGACCTGGACAAACAATTTTTATACTAGTTAAAAACATGTTTGTTCTAGATTATCAGGAAATGTATTCGAATGGTTTTCATCAACAGAAGATTCAATACAGCAGCAGAGCAGAAGGAAACAATTTACACAGTAAAAGGTTAAAATAGAGATGAAAACATTTTCACCAGCAAACAGTGAAAGATTCATACTAGCAACTCTCTAGGACATATTTTACTCCTTGTTACTTATGTCTTAATGTAAAAGGTAAAAGTGAAAAGATAGCAAAGCAATAAGGTGGAAGAATTCACATTGAGTGTTAAAACAAAGATAGATCAGCAATAGCATGTCCGCATGTTTACATAAAAGACTAAACAGAGTAGGCAGATAAAGTGTATCAGATGAAAAGTCATAAGTAATATGACATCTAGCATGAATACCAAACAACCAATCAGCTTAAAGGGAAAAATATCGGAGATTAAAAGCCAATAGAACCTAAATAATAGGGACAATTTTTAGTTAGTTGAAAGGTGTCACTACCTTTTAGCATCCAGATATTTTATTACTAGAATAAATCATAGTTAGTTAACAAGATATTTTGTATTAATTTTTGCATAAATACTTCATAATTCGAAGTATTGAGGGGTGGTGTGTGGATTACTATACATTTGTAGAGTTATTTTGATCTTAAACCTAAGGGTGATTGTACCAATTTTCAAGTCAACAGACTGGAGCAAGTAATAAAGGAATTGCATTATAGGATTCATGAGATGAGCTATTTGCAGTGAAGTATCTTCTTTGTCTGATTTTATTACTCTCTTATGTGTTTCATAAACTTAAATTTTTTTCCAAATTTGAATGAATTAACTGGAAATATAACTCAGAACTTGTTTAAGTACACTATGTTTTGCACACTTCGTCATTTATATGTTTTCCTCTAATATCTCGATTTGAGAACCCTTAATTGCTCTCTCATCCCGATTGACCTCTTTCATTCTCTTCATAGTCCAGCCTAGGGAACCCTTAATTGCTCCTTGGATCTAATTGGAAACCATCTCACCATCAAGCCTTTGATATCTGTAGTAATTCCTCTATCTTGCCCCGTAGACACTATTTTTAGAACTAAATCCATTCTTTGTTTCCTCACATTTGATTCCATAGCCCAATGGTAAAATCAAACCCTTTTTCATCGAAGTAAGTGATCCCACCACCCAAATTCAAATCAAAACCCAAGTACAAACATAACTAGCCTAAAATCAATAAACTAAAACAAAGTTAAATTATAAAGAGAGAGCCTTCTCTAAGATTGGAAAGGCTAGATCCTGATCTCCAAAGTAGGTTTGTGGTTACCTCGATGATTTCTTTCCTTAACCTTGAGAAATTTTCTGAGTGATAACATAGTGGTGACCATACTAGGGAAGAGAACCTTTTCTTTAGAAAGATTAGACAAATACCAGATCTGATCTATGATGGTGGAAAGTGATCAGACACACAAAGGCTAAAATCATCCACCTGGCGACTCCAGCTCCAAATTAATTTCACAGTCAAGACTCTATTGGAGGAATGAACCTGAAATAACAATATGGGAAGATCAGGCTTCTAACTTGGATTTTTATCCAAGGCATTTTGTTCTTTCTCATCAAGAAGGTTTTTCAATGTATATTGTATTTTAGAGAAGATCTTAGATTAATTTTTTATTATTTTCCTTTGAAGATTGTAAATATAAATTCTCCTTATCCATTTGAGCAGCTTTCTTCTGAATCTTATGATGATCATTTTTTGATTGAGAATCCTCAAGCAATGAAGACTAATTTTACAATCCCTGTACATATTCCTGTACCTTGTAAAGTTCCTGATAGATATAAGACCTCATGTTTCCTCCTATACTCCATGATTTCCCTGATAACTATTACAAATATATCCACAATTTTGATGGAGAGAATGGTATCATTGCCCAAAAGCATATTCAAGGCTTTGAGAATTATCTGGACTTATTTGAGGTTGATGAAGATGATGTTAGAATCAGACGTTTTCCTCTTTCTTTGCAAAGTAGAGTAAAGAGTTGGTTCAAGAATATACCTATTGCAAGCATCTCAAATTTCCAACAATTTGTCAAAATTTTACTTAATAGATGGATAATCAAAGTCAATATTTTTGTGATCATAGAAGAATATAATCAACTGAAAAGATAGCCAAACGAAACAATACAACAATTTTCTAACAGATTTAATCAAATCTATTATTCAATGCCATCAAATATAAGACCTCCTCCTGATTCAACTCTCTTGCATTATTCAAAAGCATTTGATCCAGAAATAGAATTTCAACTAAGAGAAAGAAACCCAACAACTCTTGAACATATGCAAAACATTGCAGTAGATGTAGAATTTAATCAGCAAATTAGAAGAGAAAAGTTGAAAGCAGAAGTAGAGTAGAACAACATTGCAAAGGTAAAACTCGACATTTTGGTAAGAAAAATATAGGAAAGGATACAAAATATCACAATGAAAGATATTTTTTTTGTCGGAATCACCATGACCTATTTATTTCATAAAAAGAATGTTAGGCTCACTCTCTTAAAAATAATTATAAATCCAAATAAAATAATTAATTAAATTAAAACAAGAGAGTTAGTTTCTCAAACTAAGGAGTTCAGTTAGGAGGAGATATTCTCTCCAACTAGTTCCCTTAAATTAGTGTATAAGTTGAGAAATTGTCTCAACCAAGTGAGTCTAAGATAGATGCACTATCTTAAGACCACTTGCTCATGTATTTAAATGTATGATTAAATTATTTGAATAAGAGAGAATTACATGGGCATGGGAGACCACATGATGGCTCTCTGCCTTTTCTGCCAGTTTATTGTTTTGTGAGTTAATTTGTTGTGCATATGGTTTAATGGTTGTATGATTCTAACTGAATTGTGTGAGTGAATTCTTGGTTGTAACTGAAACCCTAATTTGAATTGTTAAGGTGAATACATTAAGTCAAGTAAGTCTTCAACTGAGTCATCAACATTGAATTTATCATTTTTCATTTAGGTGCACTTTCGATAGTGTTCGACACCCATCATTTTTCAACACATTCACTGCATCACTAAGTGCAGTAATCACCCAAGAGTTCAAAAGAATCAATTGTTAAAACAAGTTCAAGTGAGCAAGTTCTACAAATCCAACAAGTATTGAAATTAAGCAAGTGTGAGTTCAAACAATCAAACAAACAAGTATTTCAAGTAACACAAATCAAGAAAGCGAAAGTGTTCATAAAATAATCAAGCAAGCAATCATCATCAAACGAGCGTGACTTCTAATCTTCTAGTAAGCATGTATCTATAGAAAGCGCACTAAAATCAAGTGAGCACGTCAAGTAACCAAATCACGTGCAAAAATTCAACGCACAACAAGCGAGCCTAAATTCAAAGTGAGCAAGCTAAACATGGCGACACACATTCAATTATCCCAAATTATTAACAATTTTATTTTATCATCAATGGGCGACATGGTGAACATCATCAAAACCACTCTTGCTGACATTTAAGTGCATCTTCAACATGCCAATGAAATGATTGAGTTCCTTCAACTAGAATCGCAACTGCAGAGAATTGAGTTGCAAGAGAAGCATGTTGCTTCCAAGTCTTTTCCAGATATAGCTGATCATTTGAACTCATTCATCCAACCAGCTTCAAGTTTTGAAATTGTTCTAGTGCAACTTTCTTCCAAACCCATCATCAAGCCATGGGAAGAATCCAAAGTAATACAAATCGACATGGCTTAGGATATATTGAAGATGACGACAACTTACATATCCCTGATTATTCAAAGCCCATTCAATTCGTCAGTGCCAGATTACTTGAACACATCACCTCAGCAAGTTCTTCGCAAGTTGCAGACAAACATCAACATAGACAAACTAAAAGTGCAAACAAACAGAAATGCATGCAAACTCAAGTTTAGACAAACAAAAATGTTCTCATTGTTAAAGAACCAATCTTCTGGAAGATTAGTGTTTTGATCTCCATCCTTGTCACCATTGTGGCAAGAAAAATCATTCATCATAGAAATGTTGCAAACAAGACCAATCTGCCAGATTGAAGATAAATTATTCATGGATTGATCCCTGGTAATGGTCATCCACAGCCAGAAGATTGTACAAGTTTTATAATCATATTCGCTCACACATATTACAGCCAACAGTCAAATGACGATGGCACTCTCATGCAGTTGAATGGGGGAATACAACAACGAAACTCTCCTACACCTAAAGGGGGGGAGTTAAAATATCAAATGCAGATGATTTTCTCTCCTTTCAACTGACAAAGGGGGGAAATGTCAATGAAATTGACAAGTGGTTGTAAGACTGAAAGTCTCGACAACATTAGTGAAGCAGCGAGTGGGCATCTTCATCAGCCAATGGGCATTTTTCATCAGCAGTAAGCATAAACAAATTCACCAGTGGGCGATCGACAAAAAAAGTAGCAGTGAGCAACTTTCATCATAGCAAAATCAACATTGAGTTGTTTTTTGACATCTTCAGCCAGTGGGCAATCATCATCAGCAAATACACGAGTGGGTGTTCATCAAATTGTGTTAGTGGACACCAGATGCTATTTTCAAGCAAAGGACAGTTGGATCCTTTTTCGGCTTGGCACATGATGGAGTTGTCAAGCGTCATTTAGAGATGAATCATTCATGTAGCTAACTCATAGTCTCTTCATATTGCAGTTTCTTCAACATCCAGATTTGGCGGTTTTTTCAAGTAAATGATTTTTTAGGAGAAACTTGAGAACTTGGAAGATCATTCCTTTTTATTTTTGGATTTATCATTGAGGGGGGAATCTTAGCCTCACTCTCTTAAAAACAATTATAAATCCAAATAAAATAATTAATTAAATTAAATCATGAGAGTTAGTTTCTCAAACTAAGGAGTTTAGTTAGGAGGACAGATTCTCTCCAACTAATTCTCCTAAATTAGTGTGTAAGTTGAGAAGTTGTCTCAACCAAGTGAGTCTAATATAGACACACTATCTTAAGACCACTTGCTCATGTATTTAAATGTATTATTAAATTATTTGAAGAAGAGAGAATTACATGAGCATGAGAGACCACATGATGGCTCTCTTCCTTTTCTGCCAGTTTATTGTTCCGTGAGTTAATTTGTTGTGCATATGGTTTTATGGTTGTATGATTCTCCTTAAAAGAAGAGGTTGATAGCCATGAACAAATTGTTGCTAATTCCAACTATCATAGATCAGAAAATGAATTTACAGATCAATATGTGGAAGAGGAATCTAATGATTTAATGTGTATGTTTGATGACATTCCTTCTTCTAATGATTTGCCTAAGTATAATCAGTATGATGATAGTTATGTTCTTCAAACTCAAGCTAGTGTTGAAAATAGCAACAAGAAATGATAAAAATAGAATAAAAAATATTCCAATTTTAATTTGTCCTTGAATTAAAATTGTGAATTAAAATTTGAATTTAGTCTCACTAGCTACTTGGAAATAATTAGTTAATTCATTATAGATTAATTAGTTGGATAAATTCAAATAAGAAGTCTTTCTGAAGTCATGCAAGACTTATCCCTTAAATTAAGGAGATTATCCCTTAATTAAGGAGATAAGATTGAGTTACATTTGAGTTGTAATTAGTTAGCTCAGTTTACTAAGTTAAGTCCAGTTAAATTAGTTCCAAACTGTTTAAGGAACTAATTGTGAGTTACCAATTAGTTGATGCATGCTCGCACTCAACCAGTGTACTCGAGATAACTGAAGATTCCCTCATCAGAAACTCATGCATGTCTATTTTGAGAAAGACTCAGTTGAGCTAAATGTCAATGATAGTGTACTATCAATTGCATGTTTTCCCCTATAAAGGAAACTCATGCATGTATAAGGAACAAGGTTGCTTGAGGATTGTGCGGTTCTGACAAGGTGTAGGATCAGTGTGAGTGATCAGTCTTCCACTTGGTAACAGGAGGATCATCCAGGAGAAATTGCACAAGGAAGTAGGAGCTTGGAGGGTAGAGGAGAAGGCTTGTGAGAAGCTTTGATTGCTTGTGAGAATCCAGGAGGAATGTACTGAGAGCTGGCTAGTTGTGAGAGCTAAGGCTTTGTATAATTCTGATCTATTTCCACCTTATATGATAATATAGATAGTGGGGTTTTTAGCTGAGGCTTTCCCCTAAGTATTTTTTGTGTTTCATGTGCATTAATTCTTCCTCTTCTAGTTATATGTGTTCAGCTTTGATTCAGCTTGATCTTTAAGCTTCCACAAGTTTGATAGTAGAAGTAGATTATAGTATTTTGCTTTGGTATATTGCATTATTAGATTAATCTACTGTCAGATTTTCTACATAGATCTCAGAGGTAGAATTGTAAAGAATTTGTAGGAAATTCTACAGCTAGCTTTACAGAGAAATCAGAAACTAGTTTGGAGGATGAGGAAATTCAGTTTCAGCAAATTAAACATACCAATCATCCTATATATATCATATATGAGAGAGAGGAAGGAAGTGCAGAAAATTTGGCAATAAGTGAAGGTTATTTTCCTCTTTGTTTAGCTTCATTTCAGTTCATCAGTGAAAACTTTACAACAATAAAAAATCAATAGTCTTTAGGTATTGTTGTTGATAACAAAGAAGACAATGAAACTCTTGATCAAGATTCTTCAGTTTCATAGGAACAGTTATCAAAGTTCATTGAAACACCCAACCAAATGATACAACAAAGTTCTATACCACTATGTTTTGAATCATTTCAGTTTTTAAAGGAAATGTGGTATGAAATCTCTAAGGAAAAGGATGAACAACTTGTAGAAATCTGTGAAGTTCCATTCAAACCTATGAGAAATAAGTTGCAACAATCCTACCAAGTTTTTTATGATCCAATAGTTGATATGTTGGATAATGAATGCCAACATAATTTTTCTTCATTAACTAACTATCAGATTTGGGATCAAGATGATAAATGTTTTATCAGTCAAACATTTCAATCAGTAGAAATATCATCATAAAGCTTATCTGAAAATCTGCAGGGTGATAAAGATGAAAATGACATTTCAGTTCCATGGCATGGAGGCCATCTAGGAAAATTGTGCAGTTTCTTAAATCAATTGAACAATAGTGTATATATTTTGGAAGACCCTTTTGCACAGTGTTTAGAGTCAACAAAGGAAATCAAGTATTTCGTTATCTTCTCATTTGCTGACAAGTTTATATTGAGTTGTAGAACTTCAGTTTTAATCACAAACAAGAACAAGCAGCAAAATCCACCAACGTATGTGATGTTTGAATGGTTTCATTGGTTGTTTCATTTTACCTAACCAGCAGTTGGACAACTGATTAGAGTAAGTAGGTAGGATTTTAGTTTGAATAAAACCAATTTTCAGCAGCAAGTTTATTTGAGTTTTCAGTTTTTAGCAAGTATTGAAATTATTCATTAAGGTTTAAGGCTGAGAAGAAGACCCTTAGGTCTTGATGATCTAGTAGTTTGGTTTGAGGTTAGCAGTACCTTTTTTCAGTTTCATATTAGATTTTAGTTTGTAGAAAAGTTTGTGATTTCAAGTCAAGATTTTCAGTCACAGAGATTATATAACAAAGCAGGTGCAGGCTTCGGATTAGCCCAATGGATTAGGCCACTAGTTGATGGTGTTCTTGAAATTTCACCAAGAAATTCCATCCCCATGTGGAGCCATTGTTAGGGTCCTATAATAATAGGATTCATAATTTTGAATTGGCTATTATTAGTCTTGTAATATTGTACATATCTTTGCTTTTCTGCAAATGTTTTCCATATTAAAGATTAAAAAATGTAAAGAGGGTGTGTCCTAAAAGAATAATTGAAGACAAAAAGAAAACGATAAAAAAAAGTGAAAAATATGAACCCCAAACAAAAAAAAAATCATGGAAGTGTGCACATTCAAATGCCGCTCCTCTCAGTTTACTTTTTGCAAATAAGGTTGTGTGCAACTTGTCATAAATGCCACAACCCTTGATAGTCAAATAGTTTAAGCTTGAGTACTTCATGCTTTAAATTTCATGTTTATAGATAGAGAATAGTGATATAGCCAAATTGTTTAACCTTGGAAGATTAGTAGTTAGGTAGAGAAATAAAATGTGCTCATAAGCTTAATCTGTGCCATAGGAAGATATAAGGTTAGAACTAGATAGTTTACTTTTCAAAAGAGAAAGGAAAGAAAGGATTTGCTAGTTTAAATGCACCCAAAAAAGTGAAGAAAAAATGTTAGGATAAGCAAAGGGTAGGTACAAGAAAGGTTGTAGAAGTATAAGGTTGTTAAAGCATAAGCACATTTATCATGCTTAATCCTATGTTTCAGTGTGCAGGAGCAATTATGAAAGTGAAAGGATGTTCACAAGTTGATTTGGTTAACTTCCCCTCATTTCATTTCACCCCCCACTACTTATTTACTAAATTCCCCCATTATCCTATCATTTATTATGAAAATACCCTTTCCCTTCATTTTAACCCTTACCCCTTGGTTTCACACATTTTCCTAGCAAGTTACCCTCCAAAGGTCATTTCCCAACCTAAAACCCCTTTTCCCTAGTGTGAAACCCATTCCCCTTTGAAAAAATCACTTTCCCCTTATTAATTTCCCTATATTATCTAAAAAAACCCATAAAACCCCCCTTGTCCTAAGTTTAAATCCCGCCCCACCCCCGCATTATTTAAATTAACTCCGCCATACCATATTTTCCATATTTCGCCTAAAAAACCCATAAAACCCCTTTATTCTATGTTTTGTTTCCCTGTCCCGATATTTAGAAACTTAGTGTATTTTTTACAATCCCACCCATATACTAATATTAACATTTAACTCTAATTATTTACTTTCCTCTATACATATATCCCGTATTAAAATAATTCCCGCATATATATTAATGCCAAACCCATATAATACAAACCCGCATATATTAAACTATATTAATATATATCCCAACCTCGGTCCCACTGTATTAAACCCTCGCATTATACTTTTAACCCACACTATATTCATTAATTAATTATGATTATTTGTAATTAATCCCTCAGGCCCTGCAAATCTCTGCCCGATTGCCCTCCGTGTAGCTTCACCGTGCGATAGTCGTTAGATCTTTCACCCCCAAATCTGACAGCGTGCATCCATATCATGTTGATTTCTTTTTCGAACTTTTCCTTCCTGAGGGAACGCGAGATTCACGGTTTTTCTCGGGACCCTTTCGGTTACGTGGCATATTTAGGTGAACTCGCGTGCTCTCGGGGAAAAACCACCCGACTACCAAAAGTAGTGCGATGAACCTTAATATCACCTCCTCGCCAAAAGCCAAAATTTCCCACTATTCACTTATAATTTCCATGCCCAAAAGTTAATTGTTACCCATTTAAAAGCCAAAGACACTCATTTTTGCTCCTTTCACTTGTTTTTCACTGGAAAGTTGCCTAAGCCTTCCTGCGCCACCCTAAGCCTCTGTAATCGAATTTTACTTCCGATTACCTTCCAAATGCACTTCGGACTTTGTCCATAGACATCTCAGTTCCCTGAAGCCATTATCACCTCCCTGCCAACCTGTGTTCTATTAACAATTGTGTTATTATTGCATGTGATCATATAAGACCTACACAAATAGTTTTTATACTAGTTAAAAACCTGTTTGATTCATATTCTTAGGAAATGTATTTGAATGGTTTTCATCAACAGAAGATTCAATACAAAAACAGAGCAGAAGGAAACAATTTATACAGTAAAAGGTTAAAATAGAGATGAAACCATTTTCACCAGCAAACAGTGAAATATCCATACTAGCAACTCTCCAAGACATATTTTACTCCTTATTACTTATGTCTTATTATAAAAGGTAAAAGTGAAAAGATAACAAAGCAATAAGGTGGAAGAATTCACATTGAGTGTTAAAATAGAGATAAATTAACAACAACATATCCACATGTTTACATAAAAGACCAAAAAGAGGAGGCGGATAAAGTGTATCAAATGAAAGGTCATAAGTAAATATGACATCCAGTGTGAAGATCAAACATCCAAGCAACTTAAAGGGAAATAGATCAGAGATTAAAAGCCAGAAGAACCTAAATAACAGGGATGGTTTTCGGTCAGTTGAAAGGTGTCACTACCTTTTAGCATCTAGATATTTTACTCCTAGAATAAATCTTAGTCAGTTGACAAGATATTTTGTATTAATTTTTGTATAAATACTTCATAATTTGAAGTATTGAGGGGTTATGTATGGATTACTATACATTTGTAGACTTATTTTGATCTTAAACCTAAGGTTGATTGGACCAATTTTCAAGTCAAAAGACTGGAGCAAGTAATAAAAGCATTGCATCACAGGATTCATGAGATGAGCTATTTGCAGTGAAGTATCTTCTTTGTCTGATTCTGTTACTTTCTTACGTGTTTCATAAACTTAAATGTATTTCCAAATTTGAATGAATTAACTGGAAATATAACTCAGAACTTGTTTAAGTACACTTTGTTTTGCACAGTTAGTCATTTATATGTTTTCCTCTGATATCCAAATTTGAGAACTCTTAATTTCTCTCTCATCCCAATTGACCTCTTTCATTCTCTTCGTAATCATGCCTAGGGAACCCTTAATTGCTCCCTAGATATAATTAGAAAACTAAGATCTGTAGTAACTCCTCTATCTTGCCCTGTAGACATTGTTTTTAGAACTTAATCTAGTGTTTTTTGTTTGAAATTTGTGTCCATATCCAATTGGTAAAAGAAAACCCTTTTTCATCTAAGTAAGTGATCCCACCACCCAAATTCAAATCGAAACCCAACCACAAACATTACTAGCCTGAAATCAATTAACTAAAACAAAGTTAAATCATAAAGAGAGAGCCCTCTCTGAGATTAGGAAGGCTAGACCCTAATCTACAAAGTAGGTTTGTGGTTACCTCGGTGATTTCTATCCTTAACCTTGAGAAATTTTCTAAGTGATAACTATCTATACAAGGTGTTATAGAATATTGGTACTATGGCATACAAATTGGAGCTCCCTGCATCTTCCCGAGTGCCCCTAGTTTTCCATGTTTCATGCTTAAAGAAGGTAATAGGTGAGAAGATTCCAGTTCAAAAAACATGGCCAAAACTTGATGAGGAAGGAAAAACCATGCTGGAACCTGAAGCTGTCACAAAAAAAAGAAATCGACAGCTACGAAATCGATCAATTTCAGAGTATCTCATCAAGTGGAAGAACTTACCTGCTGAAGATTCCACATGGGAGGATGAGAATTTTATACAGAAGCATCCAGAACTACTCAAGTGTTGAGGATAACACTGTTTGAAGGAGAGGGGCATGTTAGGTTCCTATATTGCTAGTGTAACCCCTTATTGCTGTTAGTGCAACCCCCTTATTGTATTATTGTGCCCATATTGTCCCCATGTTGTTATTATTATGCCCGATAGAAGCCCATTATTGTTATTGTTGTGCCCCTACAATATTCTTGTTATGTAGGATCTGATTGGATTGGGACCCCTTAGAATCCTATATATATAAAGGAGGACTTTTCATTTGTATCATCCATTAATTTTTCATTTGTGTAATGTAAAGGAGGTTCCCCCCTTGAAGAGGCTGATTTTTATGTTGTTGATCTATCTTTTCTATATTTTTATGACTTGGTTTCATAGCAAACTCATGATGAGTACAAAAAAAATGTTAATCATGATTTCATATACTTTAATGTTGGATTGAAGATCCACCATGTTCCAAAGATCAATATGAGAAAGTTTGATGGCAAGGATCCCATAACATGGATACTATAGATGGAGAAATATTTCGATCTCCATAATGTGCAAAACACACAAAAGGTACGCATTGCAACTTTATATTTGGAACCCAATCAATTTGTATTGTATCGATGGCTTTTCTCTTGTAAATTTTTTTTGACTTGGTCATTTTTTACGGAGGAAATGGTAGCACATTATGTGGATACAAGGAAAAACAACTTCTTTATCCAATTAATAAATCTCAAAAAAATGGTTCAATGGTGGAGCACATTGAAGACTTCCAAAAATTGAATATAAGGGTAAATGATATTCCAGAGTAGCATAGGATTGATTTGTTCATAGGGACTTTAAAGGATAACATCCAATATGAGGTTCACCTTTGGGAACCTGATTCATTGGAGAAGGCATTTATGTTGGCAAGAAAAATGGAAAGAAAAATTATGGAAACAAGGAAGCCTATCACTAACAACTATAAAGATGGAAGTGTTGCTACTCCTAGCCTTCCACAACCTACAAGGTTGACACCAAAAAAATTGGAAGAAAAAATAGCAAAAGGGATTTGTTACAGTTGCGATAGAAAATACACTAAAGGTCATAAGTGTGTTGAGATGAAAAGGAACAAGAAATTTCAAAGGAAGAGGATATAAACCAGGAACCAACCCCAGAGAAAGAAAAAATGAATCAACCATATCTTGTAATGCATTGACAAGAATTACCACTCCTCAAACTCTCAAGATAGAAGGACATATCAAGAAAAAAAAGGTAATAGTGTTGATTGATTCGGGTTGTACTCGTAACTTTATTCATTGTAAGATAGCCAAGGAATTGAATTGCTTCCTATATCTAGTACCAGAGTTCCAAGTAATGGTTGCAAATGGAGGAACCATAAATTTCGCTGGAAAGTGCCATAATATCAAGCTATCCATGGGAGAATATGTCTTGAATAGTCCAGTGGTTTCCATTCCAATGGGTGGTGCTAATGTTGTACTAGGAGTCCAATGGTTACAGTATTTGGGAACAATAATTTCAATTTTCAATAGCTCTTCTTGTTTTTTTTTGGGAAGGAAAGGACGTGGAATTAAGGGGTATCACAGGGAAACCAAGAAAGATAATCATCTCTAATGGCATGAAAAATTTTCTAAATAAATAAGAACAGGGCATAATTGGACAACTATGTCCACTATAAGGTCAAACAAACAAATAATCTATTTCTCTGGATCTCCAAAAAGTCTTGGACAATCATTCTACGGTTCAAGCAGTGGAATATCACATCAAGCAGCAACAACAAGTTCTCCAACTCTTAAAGGATAACCTCACTTTGGCACAAAATCGAATGAAACAAAAAGCATATCAACATCGCAACGAAAGAAATTTTGATGTGGGTGATTGGTTATTTTTACGGCTACAACCATACAAACAAATGACCCTCAAGCAAGCTAAGAAGGATAGTAAATTATGATCGAAGTAATATGGTCCTTACAAGGTGTTGCAAATTGGTACTATGGCATACAAATTGGAGTTTCCTGCAACTTCCCAAGTGCACCCAGTTCTCCATGTTTCATGCTTAAACAAGGTTAGAGGTGAAAAGCTTTCAGTTCAAACAATATTGTCGGAATCTGACGAGGAAGGAAAAATCATATTGGAACCTAAAGCAGTCATAGAAATAAGAACCCGGCAACTATGAAATCAATCAATTTCAGAGTATCTCATCAAGTGGAAGAACTTAACTGCTGAATATTCCACATGGGAGGATGATAATTTTATAAGAAAGCATCCATAACTACTCAAGCATTGAGGATAACACTTTTTTGAAGGAGAGGGGCACATTAGGTCCCTATACTACTAATGTATCCTATATTGTTATTAGTGCAACCCCCTTATTATATTTTTGTGCCCATGTAGTCCCCCTATTGTTACAATTGTTCCCCATAGAATCCCGCTATTATTATTGTTGTGCCCTTACATTATTATTGTTATGTTGACTCTGATTATATTGTGATCCCTTAGAATCCTATATATAGAAAGGAGGTTTTGTTATTTGAATCATCCAAGAATTGTTCATTTGTGTAATTTAAATGAGTTTGCGCCCTCTAAGAGGCTAATTGTGAAGTCATTGATCTATCTCTCTTTATATTTTTGAGCTAGTTGCATAACAATTTTTAAGAGAAAATAAGACTAAAGAAGAGTCTATGAAAACACAGGAATCCATGGAGGGGTGTACTAAGAAACATAAAAAATAATTGGAAGAGTTTTTATAGGCATACATGGATGTGTTCTATGATCCTAAAGGGTTACCACCCAGGAGGAAAGTCGAGCATGATATCCGACTATTGTCAGATTCCCCATTACCAAACATTGGGCTATGCAAGAAGTCTATTATAGAAGAAAGTGAGGTGAAGAGATAGTTGCAACATCTGTTGAAATAAGGTGTCTTTTGATTGAGTACTTCATCATTTGGTTCATCCATCATCCTAGTGCCAAAAAAATATGGGACTTGGTGGATGTGTACTAAGTACATGGAGTTGAAAAAAATCATGCTCAAGAATAAGTACCTCCTGCCCAGGATTGTTGTGCTTGATGATATACTTCCAATGTGCTAATTCTATGATGCCTTGATCATTGTTCTGTAGCCTATAGATTTCAAGGTATGTTGTCTACAAATGATTTTCTCAAAACCACTTGAAGTTTTCTTAGTTGGATATTTTATCCGAAATTGAAAAAGGTATTATAGACTATGTGTGAAGTTGCCTATGTTAGTGTAGTGGATCGATAAGATTACAAATAAGATAAAAACTTAAACAATTATAAAAAAACAATCAAAAACATCAACACAACCAAAACTGATAAAGGAGTTCACCAGAAGTCCTGGCTACGTCTCCTGGTCCTTTCTTCCTATGCTGACCTCTTTATTATGTCTTCAAAATGGTTGTTACAGGTGTGAGATCAAAAGCAAAGTCTCAAACATGATTATGGATCTCACCACTGTGTTCCACTCAAATATTTGAGTTGAAATGAGTATACACTTGACTGTACTTGTCACTCTGACCTCCAGAACCCCTAGAACAATTCATAATACACTCCCTAAACACTCCCTGTAAACTTTTTTGTGTTATGGTGTTTATATAACACGTACAATTACAAATTGCAATGAACGTGGAACAATACATTTATAATAGAAACAGACTATAAACGAAAGGACTGACGGGCACGGGGTGGACCCGACTGTCTAGCCTTTCCCCAGCACTGATCTCGAGAACAGACCATCTAATGGCTATTGTGTCCCTCTCATTAATTGATCTAGATGTTTCGCATTATTGATCCGTCTTGTTAAAACCAATGGCTTTCATGTGGTCTCATGCCCCAACTAGTACGTCTGCTAATTCTCCAAAGGCACATGAGAAAGTTGTTTTCGGGAGGTTACGTGTCAAGTGCTAAGTGGAATCATGTGCTCTTGGTCGAAAATTGCTTCCTCCCTTCAAGGCACACGATAAACCATTTACCACTCTCTTGTTGGAACTCAAAGAGTTTAACTTCTTTTTCATAACTTTATTGTGTCTATTTTCCAAGATAACCTGCTTGCATGTTTCGATGCGATATGCGTCGATCTCCATTGATCGGACAATCTTCGCTCTTGATTGCTAATCCCCATTGCCTGTGGTATGAACCAATCGCCGACTGCCACATCATCTTCTAGGTTGACATCATCTCGAACCTGTGACTCTTTCCTAGGTTGCCAGCTATCCTGTTAATGTAGGCATTGACTTTTGGGCCTAAATCGTTAACTGGCTCTAGTTTCCTTATCTGAACTCAGATTTACATGATGTTTGCATTGTTGGCTTTGTATTCATGAGCAGTTAAACATTATTCCATTTTCACCTGTATTTGAAGAATTTTGATCTAGAGGCTATGCTAAATCCATTTTGGATCACTCCTCCCCAATAGAAGCTTTTGGTCCACCAAAAGTTGGTTTTAGCTATCGAGTAAGTGAGGATAAAGTTCCTTCACTTTTCCAATCTCTATCTGTCATGCTTTACTTGGATTTGTACCTTTGAGTGCAACTTGCAGATACTCAAAATTCCCTCGTCGTGAAGTTCTTATCCTCTTGTCAAGAACTGTGTCCACTTGTAACTCAATGAGATACTTCGGAAAAAAATTCTCAATGGAAGGTAGCTGACCTTTCTCTTTGGGATCTTCAATCAATTAAGGTACATACAACCTCAAGTTTTCAACATTAACAAATGAATAGTTTTGCATATAAGCTAGTAGATCTAGGAAGAAAGCATTTTCACCAATTTTATCAAGTATTTTGAAAGGACCATATCTAATTGGTTTCAAATTTTTACCTTCCCCTTGCAATCTTTCTTTGTTGATGTACAACTAGACTTGATCACGAACTTGAAAACTATGCTCAACTCGATGTTTTTCATGTCGCGCCTTATACTTTGCTTGGCTTATTTCTAGTTTTTCCTCTATTGCCTGGTGAATTTCCTGGATTTTTTCAATGAACTTGGTTGCTTTGTCCACATCGCTGTGTCCATCAACTGCTATGTCTTTAATGAAGACAAAATCCAAGGGAGACTTTGGTATAAAATCAAAACAATTCTCAAAAGGAGATCTCTGGTAGAAGAATGTTTTGCATGGTTGTAAGCATGCTACACATAACACAAATTCTCATCCCAAAGTTTGGGAGGCTCGTTGCAATACCATCGAAGCACCTGTATCACTGTCCTGTTGACCACTTCTGTCTAGACATCTATTTGCAGATGAAATGTCGTGATCTTCTTTAACCCTGTGTCCATGAACTCCCATAGACTTGACCAAAATTTCCCAACAAATCGAGAATCTCGATTAGATACAATAGAAGTGGGTAATCCAAAATGAACCCACACATTTTGAAAGAACAACTTTACAGTTTGTTCAGTTGTGACCTGTTTATTACATGGTATCAAAATACACATCTTATTGAACCCATCCACAACTACATACAAATAATCATGACCCTTTCTAGAATTTGGCAATCCCCCAACAAAATCCATGGAAACAATTTCCCAAGGACGAGAAGGAATTAGAAGTGGAGTATACAAGCCTAATTTTCTATTACTTGGCTTGCTTGTGACACATATAGTATATCCTTTGATATATCTAGAAACTGTCTCATTCATTCGTTGCCAATAATATAACCTTTGTAATTGTAAAACTGTTTTACTTACACCAAAATGACCTGATATGAGAGAAGTATGTGCTTCTCGAATTATGTTAACTCTTTTAGTGTGTGGTATGAATAAATTTCCCAAATTATATAAGAGTTTGTCCTTTATATAACAATCCAATTCTTTTACCTGCTTGCCATGACTTAAAGTTGCATGTACATCCTTAAAATTTGTGTCTTGAGCATAATATTCAATGTAACTTTCATGAATTACTGAATTATGCTTAAGTATTGTGGATGCATTTATAATTGGTCTTGATAACATGTTTGCAACCTTATTATGTATGCCCTTCTTATATCTGATAACAAGGTGAAAGTGTTCTAGAAAACCATCGACCTGTGATGTCTTGATTGTTGCAATTTAGTTTGTGAGTGTAAATATTGAAGTGGTTGATGATCTGTGTGTATGACTGTTTATTTACCCATTATGTAATGTTTCCACTTTTTAACACTCTGAACTAATGCATACAATTCTTTATCATATGTAGGATAGTTAACTACTGTTGATGTAAATGTCTTAGAATGAAATCATATAGGCTTTCTATGCTGCATCAACACTATCCCCATGTCATATTCACTTGCATCTGTCTCGATCTCAAATGGATGTTGAAGGTCTGGCAGTGCTAGTACTAGCATTGTATTGTTCTTTTCTTTCAATGGTCGAAGGATTTCTGATGTTTGCCTCCCCACTGAAACACCTGTTTCACACTTGTCAAATCATGTAAATGAGCTACAATCAACGAAAAGTTAACAATAAAATTTCTCCAATATTGCGTTGCCCCTGAGAAACTTCTAACTTTTGTAGCAATAATGGGTTTAGGCCAATTTACAATGACTTCGACCTTAGAGGGATCGATCTTCAATTCACTGCCCCCTACAATATAACCCAAATAATTCAAATATGTTATGCCAAATTCACATTTTCACATTTTCACATAGATATTTTTTCTTTTTTAAAACATCTAAAATCTGCTTTACATGCTTTACATGTTCATCCCATGTTTGTTAGGATATTCCGACACATAGGAATAGTTAAGTATAACTTGGTCTAGTATAGAGTTAGGTAAAGTGTGTTTCTTTACTATGTACATTTGTAACTTACAATTCGACGGTCACGATATGTAGTGATCCGACGGTTCATTCTCTCCTCGGTATTACCAACACTTGATCCATGGCTTAACACCCGATTGCTCCATGAATTCTATTTAAAGCGCATGGAGGGTCATTTGTAGGTTAACCATTCAGGAGAGAAGCTTATGTAAATTTTCATTCTTTTATTAATAAATTGCCTGAAGTGGCCGCATTGGCTCAGGCCGTGGACTGTTTCCCTCTTTGAGGGTTTTAACCCCATCAAAATATTGGTGTATTAATCTGTGATCTGTTTGTGAGCGGTGTCCTTTTGGTGTTCTGTCTGAGGAACTTACCCTGTAAATTCCTACATGGTATCAGAGCTATTTGAGGGTTGTGTCCGTTGGTGATCCAAATCTGAAGCCGATACAACTACATCCAATTGCCATCTCCTAGATCTGTTGTTTCTGACTACTTTCTGGCCAAGAGGATTGCTCTGTTATTTTAGGAGCATCTGTTCCAGTGAGGAACCCCTTTCGTTTCACGCGAAAAGGTTTCTGGTAGCCCTAGCTGCGTCATTTTTAAGATCTGGAGGTATACAATGTTTATTTGCAGTTTACAGTTATTTTCTCTCTGTTTATTTTGGTTTTGGTTTATTTAGCTCTTTTTTATTACCGGATCTATAGCTTTCATTTCTGCGTATACTCTTTTCCCTGCGATTTTGTGCGATCTGGGCAAATCAGAAACAGAAAGGAAGGATTTTTCTCATGCGTATGCTCTTTTCCCTGCGCCTTAGTGTGATCTTGGAAATCAGAAACATTGAGGAAAATATTTAGTTTCCGGGTAAAGCTAACTTTAAGCCATAAGGCTTGTTTTTTTTGTATGTCCATGTTGGGTTTTGTGTTTTTGTTTTGTAGGAAGAAAAAGAGCTTTCTCAAGCAAGCACACAATCCAAAGCTTCAGTGACCAAAAGAAAACAAAGCCCCCACCCTCTCTCTCTCTCAAAATTTTTGTATAGCTCACTTGGTTCAAAGATAATTTATGAGAGTAGAGGTCTTGGGTTCAAATCTCCTTTTGTTGGAAAAAGGGGCGTTTTTTTTCATTTCCACACATTCCCGCACTTTGTCGGCGCCTTCATCAACTTTTTTTCAAAAAGCCATAACTTCTTCATCCGGAAGCCGTTTTCAGAGCCGTGTTTTTTTAACCAGCCTAATTTTTCGAGATTTGTCCATTAAACCACTTAGTTCCAACATATATAGCTTCAGTTTATGTTAAAATGGAAAGTCCATGCCAAGTCATTCTTGACAGCACCAACTACTTCCAATGGTGGTCCTACATTGTGGATCTACTTAGAAGTAAAGGTCTTTACTGAATAGCCTCAGGCCAAGAAACCAAGCCAAAAGATGAAGAGGAAGCAGCCAAATGGGAAAATAGACAAGATCAAGCACATGGGTTGATAGGGATGTCTATCTCTCCCGATCTTAGATTCCATATTGTAGAAATTGATACTCCTGATAAAGCAATGGAGCAACTTACTAAAGTTTTTGGAATAAAAAATGAACTTAGAGCCCATCAACTTGTAAATGAGTTGCTTACATTGGACCCCAATAATTTTTCTTGCATTGAAGATTTCTTGTCCAAGTTCAAGACCATTAGACTTCTCTTGGAAGGT
>APFE031538472.1:45600-81018 GCA_000404065.3 Pinus taeda | reverse complement strand
AAGGAAAATGGGAGAAATACAATGCTCGGTTGGTAGCAAAAGGTTATTCCCAAGTGTTAGGAATTGATTTTGGTGATATTTTTTCTCCTATTGCCAAGGTAACTTCTATTAGATTACTTTTATCTGTTGCTGCTACTTTTGATTTTGAGGTAGAACAGACGGATGTGAAGACAACATTTCTTCACTAGGATCTGGAAGAGGAAATCTACATGAAGCAACCTGAAGGCTTTGCAGCAAAAGGTAAGAAAGAACTAGTATGCAAGTTAAAGAAGTCTCTATATGGGTTAAAATAGTCACCAAGGATGTGGTATCAGAAATTTGATACATTTATACGGGGACTTGGCTTCACCAGAAGAAAAGCAGATCCCTGTGTGTATTTTAAATTAATTGGTGACCGTGTTATTTATTTGGTATTTTATGTCGATGATATGTTTCTGGTTGGAAATGACAAAGAAACTATCCAGGATTTGAAGACCCAATTGTCCTCCAAATTCGACATGAAAGATCTTAGTGCTGCAAACTATATTTTGGTTATGGAAATTAAAAGATATCGGGCAAAGAGGAAGCTTTGGTTAAACCAAAGGAGGTATGTCGAGACAATATTGCAAAGGTTTAATATGCAGGATAGTAAACCGGTGAAGGTTCCTATTCCTGTAGGTGTGAGGTTATTTGCTTAACAACGTCCCAAGACACAAGAAGAGGAAGAGGACATGTCCCGTGTTCCATATGCAAGTGTAGTCGGTAGCCTGATGTATGCAATGGTTTGTACTAGACCAGACATTGCACATGTAGTGGGAGTTGAGCAGGTTTATGTCAAAACTAAGAAAGGAGCATTGGACAGCAGTGAAGCGGGTTTTCAGGTATTTGCGTGGCACTAGTGATTATGGTCTGTCCTACCAAGGAAGACCAGGATTGGACAGAGTGTTGGATATTCATGGCTTTGTTAATGCAGACTGAGCTAGAGATCTGGATCAGAGAAGATCTACAAGTGGGTATGTGTTTAACCTATTTGGAGGTGTAGTCAGTTGGATGAGTAAGAGACAATTTGTAGTGGCACTATCAACTATAGAGGCAGAATACAGGGCAACCACTCATGCAAGAAAGGAATTAGTTTGGTTGCAGATATTGTGTTCAAGTATGGGGTTAGTACAGGAAGCTATAAGGATAGACTGTGACAGCCAAAGTGCAATATTCTTGGCAAAGAACCTTGCATTTCATTCAAAGACAAAGCACATTGATGTTCAGTATCACTTTGTGAGGGATATGATAGAAGACAGAAAGGCGTTGCTGGTAAAGATGGACACTTTGAAGAATACTTCATATGCATTGACAAAATCTGTGAGCTCTGAGAAGTTCTCTTGGTGTAGAGAGACAATGGGCATTTCAGGGTTGGGAAAATGACTAAGCTTCTTGTGGCCCCCTGTGGAAAAAAACCAAGAGGGAGGATGTTGGTTTGTGTGATATTCTTCCCATAGTTAACAGGGGGTTGAAGGCCACCCGTACCCTACTTTTACAGGGTTTGGGGCAGCGCACCGAAAACTTTTGGTTTTGGACCTAGTTTAGGTTGGGCGGACACCTATGGTTTTGGTGCATGATTTCCGCACATGTTTTTTGGACCGATGGTTTTTCGGTCATGGTATTGATGCTTCGCATGTATAAATATGTATTGTAACATTGAAAGGAACATAATGAAAAATCAAGCTGGTAGTCCCAGTTTTGGGATCTAGGGGAAAATCTCTGTGTATATGTGTTTTCTGTGTTTTAGAATTTGTATGCAGGTAATTTCTGTACGGGGCTAAAACCTATAGAGGAGGTTTGATATCCATTGTTATAAGAAAACTTTGTGAAGTGAAAATAATCCTCCCATTTATTTTGTTTATCTTTGACATACATCCTTAACATATTCTCCAATATTTTATTACTCCTCTCTGTTTGACCTTCAGTTTGAGGATGATAGGAGGTACTAAAGTTTAACTTTGTTCCCATGTTTTCAATAATCCTTTCCAAAATTTAGATGTGAATTTGGCATCCTTATATGAAATTACAACTTCAGGTATCCCATGAAGTTTGAAAATTTTCCTCATGAATACTTTGCAATGTTTATGACCTTAAAAGTGGATTTGACCAGAATAAAGTATTTTACTTTACTATGTTTGTCAACCACTAACATAATGGAGTCATGATGTTTTCTAGTCTTCAGTAGTCCAATGATGAAATCCATTGAAATTGTCTCCCATTTCCATTCTGGAATGGGTAGGGGTTGCAACAATCCAATAGGATTTTGATGAGATGTCTTAACTTGCTGGCATTCAAGACATCTAGCTACATATTCTGTTGTCCCATTTTTCATGTTTTTCCAATAAAAATCCCTTCTTAATACAATGATCAACTTTTATAGCCAGGATGTCTAGTGTAACACCCCTCCTTTGTATGTAAAAATTTGGTAACCTAACTTGAGAAAAGCTAGGTTTAATGTGTAACAAGAAAAGTAAATACTTCATTATTAAATAAATGAAATAAATTAATCACTTGAAAAAGCGAGACACCAAGAGATGAGATTCTTACAAATCCCATTGGTGAATGGGAAAGGATAATTCTTTCATGATAAAGCTTCTAGATTCAGTTCTAGATAAGCTTAATGGATTGGAGATAAATACCCATAGAGAAAAACATGAAAGCTTTGCGGGGGAGAAAGGTATGCTTTTATGAGGAAAAGCCTCACGGGAGAGAAAGGTGAGATTTTCTAAGATAAGCCTAGGCAAATGGATAAAAATATCCATAAAATTGAGACGCCGCTAATGGAAACCATATCATGAAAGAGGGTATTAAATACCCATTGTAGAGATCAATAGGAGGTAGTTGATCCATGGAAAGAACTTCTGCTTGTGGGTGAACTAGAAGAGTCAGTTCTAGGTTGGGTAGTGGTGCTCCATTTTCTGAGTGTGTTCTCTCTTCTGATCTAGTTGGATTTGCTTGCATGGGATGTTTTGTATGTCGGTTTCTTACTCTTTATGTTGTAAAATCATTTAGCATATGAGATAATTTACTTGATTTTTCCTTGCTATGAGAATGTTTGAGTGAATTTCATGTGGGCATTATACACGAGAATATTTACCTATGTTAATGGCATTTACAAGATAATTTTATGGATGCATGTGACAATTATGACACATCAGTAAAGGGACATAACATGTGAGTTTGATGCAATAATTGATATGTGTCACATTTTTAAACTTATGAACTATCTTTGTTCTTAAGATGATGAACAACTATGCATGAGATAGTATATATATATAATTTTGTTCTAACGCTTAAAATTATGTAGCCTAAGGTTCAGACTATCTATGCTATGTATTTTACATTATGGAGTGATTTGCATCTACTGAGGCTTGTTGTGCATAAGATATATGTCAGTATTCTTCTGACTACACCATAGGATTTGGAAAATGATAACTGTAGTGTATTTATGTTAACGATTTCATTAATTCTTCTATGAAGTCATCAAAGTACTGACATTTTGAATGTTGAATCTCATCATGAGAATGCCCATGATTTGTTATCATCTTTGAGTTGTAATGTATATGCATAAAAATGTTGAAGGGTTATTCTTGTTGTAGTTTATGCCTAAGGGTATGAGTATGCTTCCTTACTTAACTTAATTCAATTGTCAAGATTAGGGAAATAGTTGCAGAAATAATAATTGTTAATGTAATATGGGAATAATTATACTTGTGAAGACTATTGAATTTTAACTTTAAACTGAGGCAAAATAGACAAAATGAGAGCCTAGTAGTTAATTTTGTGAGTAGGCTCAGGAGATATGTTACAAATGGTATCAGAGCATAGGTTCAAACACTGCGGCCTATGGGCCAGTTCACCTCCGCAAGGTACGAATAAGTTGTAGTTACTAAACAAATAAGAGGTTTCAATATCTTGTTTTAGTAAGAAAAATAATCCATAAGCCATAAGGTTGAAATTAATGGAGGATTTTTGAAGCAAGAGCATATATAATGTAATATATATATGTTTTGTTTATATTGATTACTTGGAATCAAAAGAAAATTTGAACTGAGATTGTTCGAAATGATGGATTTTGAAATAACCACAGGGATATTGGAAGTCTCTTATGAAAATCATGTAACCATATGTGTTTCCAAGTGCATAAAGGGTGGAAGATAATCTAACTCTCCTCCTTTCTATGGTAGTTGTAGTTGTGAAGCATCCAACATTATGCCAAATACCCAACGGATTCAAAGTCGGATTGACAATATGTGTCTCATTTTAATTCTTGGTCTCAATATAGGTTACCTGGTTGGAAATACAGGTATTTTGGGATGACCTAGATCCATGCTCATAGAGATGGATAAAAACTCATTCCCTCACATGTTGCGGTCTTTATGATGTCTGTCCTCCCAGTAGAATGTTTCTTTCGCTTCTCCTTCAAATAAGGTAGAGACAAATGCAATGGGAGTAGCGCGCAATGTTCACATTCAATCCATGACTTAGGGTGTCGAAAAAATCAAAAAAATGTTTTCCATATGTGACAAACGAGAAAATGCACCATTGTTTTCTAAACCCTTCCTTTAAAGTATCGTTTTTTCTCTCTCGCCTTCTAGAATGGTAGGGTTGTTAGGTCGTTCCTTTTGTAGATCTCAGAATTTTAATTAATGGTTGATGCACTAACTGGGGAGCGAGGGAAAAAATAATGGACGGGGTTGACTCCAATCTATTCTGTGGACGGACGTTCATGAATATGAGTGTGCACTGATCTTCAGCTCGATGAAATTAGAGGAACTAATGGTTGCGTTTTCTTTGAATTTTCCATACTCCATTCCTGGTCAGGAGAATTAAACTGTGATTATAGAAAAATCTAGATATCTTGTATGGTTCAAAGATATCTACTAATCTTATTACCTGAATAACCTTCGTCCCTGGTTCAACAGAAAGAGTTTTATGCCCAACTGCGGTTATGGAAATAGTATTAAAGCACAAAAGTCATTTTCAAAAGGCATTAAAGGAAGAGTAGTCATGCTAAGACATGTGATTCACCATAATGTTACTCCTCCCTTGTGGCTTGGTTCTTGATACGTTAGTCGTTATCGTTGGTGTCATGTTTTATTCCCCATGCATGGTCATTTCTTTTTCGATTACGGTAGAAATTTTTTCGATTTCGATAGAATGGAATGTACGCCGGTTGGGGTGGATCTAGACCCATGTTTTGTGGGTAGTTTTAAAGCAACCACGCTTTTCCTAGTAGAGGAAGGGAGAACATCACTTCGATGACGACTATTTCCCCTTTTCAAAGCTATCTTTTGGGTTGCTATACCACCGAATTAAAGGCATTCGATTGCGATCAAAAGCGATTAGGTGGAAATAGCTATCCTTATTAACTTGTCATAACGCAATGAGTTTGGATAATGGATATACATTGTTAGCATGCATGCTTGGTGGAATTTTCTCACGTAGTTCATTAATCTTGGCCTTGACCATGATAGAGGCATAATGAAGTTATCGACGGTTTGGCTGTTGTCCAAATCTCAAACCCTAGATTTTATTTTTCAGTTGGTAGACACATGCTAGCTTGGGTATCGAGAAAAGAAGGTGATGCTTAAACTGGCTACTTCTGAGTACTAGGAAGGGTTTCATTGTTATGCAATGATTGGTGGTCCTGTGCATGAAAAATGACTGCGTAGCATTGAGGCCACCTCACATGTGACTTACAGTAGTGATCTTGATGGTGAATAAAGTGATAAATTGCGTGATCTCATTGGCAAGAAGACAGATCTTAATAGATGCCGCTCTGCATCATCCAGTTGGAGTAGTACTGAAGTGTATGATATCACAATATGTTACCATGATGAGATTGGATTACAATTGTAATTCTCATGCCTTAGAACCTGTGGCTCTCATAACTTCTAAATTGCAGAAATATGAATAATATTTTCTGTAATTTCATTACGTATTGAAGATGGTATGGGTATATATTTATTTTTTCTATTGACTTTATTACACTTTGAGCATGGTATGAGTATATTTGCCGTTTGGCATAAGATGCATGCAGTGATAGTGACAAAAATCACTCATGTACTTACATGTAGGTATGACATTATGTCCTTACCATAAGATGCAAGTGCATTCTTCATACATTGATGGCGCCAATTCTCATACATGGGCGACATGCAATTATGGAGTACCTTACATCTGATGGGGGGTTAGATGGTCAAAGAACAGTATAAAAAAAATGCGATGGAGATATCATAGATGCAGTGAATGTTATATCCCATAAAATCTCGTCGAACAAGCTTGATATATGGACGACGTTTTATAAAAGTTGTCCACTCCAATCAAATACTACAATAAAACCAAGCATAGGGAAGTTCTATTTTTTTTCATGGTTACTTTCCCAATCAGAAATTGATATTTGGTAAAGAACAATACAAGTTAACGTGTTGATTAACTTGAAAATGTTGAACCTTAATTGGTGTGAAGCATTAAAATTTATTGATTATATGTGTGGAAGTTTTCAAAATCTAAGTTATCGATGAATGCTATCATGCGGAACTAAATACTGTATACCATAAGTTAAAATTGATACTTGCAAATTTATAAATATGCATATTAGAGCGGGATAATTAAACAATTGGTAATGATGGTAAAGGAGGGACATTATATTAATGCAATATTAATTTTTGATAACTAGTAATGCATCTATAAGAAGAATATGATTACTTGAGTTACACATTTAAATGTGTGACTTACATGTAGGACTCATTGTGGAGTTACAAATGAGTTGCATGCATATGCTTTCATATGTGAAGGAATCAAAATTCTTACAAACTGAACTATAATGAAAGTAAGTTTATATCAGAAATTGCTGCAAGTTAATCCATATTCAACATAACAAAATTCCAAATGTTTATATGCCTCTGTTGATGATTAATGATCACAAGATTGAAGTGTCTCTCTTATTTCCCCATTGGGCTTGAAAATAATGAGTTAGGAATTTCCAACATAATATTCTCTTGAATGCATACTTTTCTCATATGCATGTGCTGTTGAATGCTTAGTTCAAGTTTAAAAATATAAGGACTACAAAATGGGGTGCTAATCTACTAGTAGCTATAGCATGTTGTGCCCAATTTTGTGCACCAACCTAAAAATGCCAATCTTATCACAATTAGGAAAATGAATACATGGTTAGTAGAGAACTAAGTGAAGGGATGGGTATTGGATTAAAATTATGATGAAAATTAGTGATATTATTATTACCTTATTCTACCCATATCAAAATCAAAATTATGAATTGTACGATTGCTATACGAGGTCATGGTTTAGTAAAATTCCAACTAATACATGAAGGGATAGTCCACTCAAGGACATAACTTAGTGGAATAAAGTTTAGAAATCCTAAGAAAGGATAAGTATATAACACGGAACTTATATACCTCATCAACAGTTGAGGGTTAACTAAGTGGGTTCCACCCTAGAATAAGTTCTAAGGTGTTATGGAAGGATATTTAATGGTAAATTTTCCCATGAAATAGTGTTAAGGTCATAAAGTATAAGACTATGTAATTTTGCAATTTGTCTTTTAATTTAATCCTTTGATTAATGCATCTATATGTAATGATACAATTCATTTTGGAATGTGATTTTCTCTTCAGTTAGAGAGAAATTTTATTAAAGGGAACCCAACCTTATCAGTTACTATAGACTATGACATATGCATATTTTAGACCTACAAGTGTCCTTGAGTACAACAATATATAAACCATGGTACTTAATAAGAAGCACAAATTGAACTAGTGTGAAGAGCATGCAGACACACAATACAAATTGTTCTATACAGGAAGTCATCATACATTACAAATTGTATGACCTTCATAAGAAAGTTGATGAAACTAGGTATCTTAAAATTGTCTTTCAATTTAATATTGCTATGTTGATTGGTGCACATGTAGTCAAGGATGTAAGTCACTTTGGATATGGTTTGCCAATGGATGAAGCATTTTAATAAGAAAATGTTCCAATTACACATTATTTGGAGGAAACAAAACCTTATCAGGATATTATGCATAGTTAAATTAAACATTCATAGGTTGGAACCTACGAGATTCCGGTGGAGAAAAGAAATATTGTAACTTAGATATGCAAGAGGCATAAAGTACATATCAATCTAACCTAAACTAGGGATGAGATTATGAAGTGTGTGCATAAATGTAATACAACATACTATATACATATTAAAAAAGGCATCATACATTAATAATTGTATGATAAGAAGGTCATTGGACTAACACCAAAAGTACATCTAATATAAATACATAATAGAAGTATAGAAGCAACTTCTGGGTTAATAGCAGAAAGACAATGCTCAACTTAAGAGAACCTTCCCAACAGTTCACTCAAATACTAATGTGTGAAACTTTGCAACTTAACGTGTACCTTAATGTACATGTACGTGCAGATATAAATGGGGTTCTGGGGGTAACATCTCACAAACATGAACCTTTCCAATCTGTAAAATGAATTGAGATCTGACAAATATACTTCTTGTGAGAAGAGTAAAATGATATGTGTGCTTATACTCTATATAAACAAAGTACATATGGTGGGGCTTAGTGCTTTAGACCAATTTTGAGCAGTTTGCTTTTATACACTAGATTCGGAACATGACTCTGAATTTGTAAACAAAGATTTGGTAAACCAAAAGATTTTTCATAATTATCGCTCATGATGATCTAAAGATATGATGTTAATAGTAAAATAACACATGCATCAAGAAAGATAAGAGGAAGGATAATAAGCTATGCAACATATCACTTCACCATATTGATGGCTAAATGATATTGGCAATCGAGATTGTGTATACAATTGGTTCGATAAAATGCTATCCAACAATTTGTTCAAATATATTTGACAATATACAAATCGAATTACATACTTGTATCACTAAGTCCTAACAAGCAATATTGGGAGGTTGTCCTTGACAGATTGCATTGATAATGTGTCTGGGACAGCATAAAAATTGTTGCATTAACCATGTGAGAATTCATGTTAATAAAATTGATAATGATCCTTTTGATTTAAGGGTGATTTAATGTTAAAAGGAGTTATTAACATGTAGATATTGTTATCACTCAGGTTGTTCCCTGCTTCCTAAAGGGAATACGGCCGAGGTAACCACTAACCAATCTTTTAGTTACAGGTCCTAGCCTACCTGCAACTAGAGAGGGCTCTCTCTTTATGATTTAACTTTATTGGTGGGTGATTTTAGGCTAGTTATGGTGTGCTGATTTTGTTTGAATTTGGTTGGTTGGTGAATTCAAACAGAGCTGAGGTATAAATTACAGAGCAGTTTGGGCCATTGGGCAATGGAGTTCAGGGAAGTGTGCTGCTGAAGTATGTTTTTGAAGACAGAGTATTGCTGCAAAGCCAGATAGGCATCTGTGGAACAATTTCTTAGATTATGTGATGAAATTATGGAATTAGTGAGTGAAAGGCAATTGAGAATCTTTCACTATGCTAACAAGGGAAAAATGAAAGTATTGCTTAAGAGCAGTTAAGAATTCTTAAACAATATTCACAGTGATAGAATTAGTTTAGACATGAGCAATTAAGAATTCATATCCATGGCTAATCCAGAAGAAAACATATTTAGAAATAGAGATTGAGCATTGGGTGTATTCAAACAAATCCTAGGCTCTTCTTTTTCTCTATTTACTATGATCATGAACATATATGAATTATTGCATACAAAGGAAAACAAGAACACAGTTCAGAATAACTTATTGATCCAGCAAATGACACAGGAATTCTGCAACATAACAGAGCCATTCATTTCCACCTTCAGACAGTATAGGAACCAGGAACTCCACCAGCAATTTGTATTAGCACAAATGTCTCAGATATACAATACAACTCTTCTGAAAGAGTTTCACTACAACCGACCCTCAATACGTTCTTTGAGGGGATATATATACAAAAATAGGATACAAAATATCTAGAAGGTGAGTTATTGTGCAATAAATTGCACCACCAACTCTCTTACAAAAAGTAAATGAAAGATATAACTACAGCATTTAATGTTGAGATGGAAGCTATCTTTCTGTCAGACAACTTTTGACTTTTTGGCTCAGGAAAGTTGGTTGTAGTTGTGCCTTTAATTCTGCGTTAGTTGAGCCCGTTGTCTGAGTGCTTTGGTGAGTCACTGTACGGATGCTTCTTGTGATATCTGCGTGCTGGATTATCTACTGACCTATACTATGACTGAGATCTGAATTTTCACAAAAAGGAATAATATAGTGGGATCACCTGGGCAGAATTTCCAGCATTGCCTGCCACCAATCAGCTGGAGGTAGCTGATGTCTCCTTATTTTTACCAGTGTTTCATCTGCTTCAATATATCTGTAAAAATTTGGAGGCACCTCAAACAAATGATTTATCTCATGCTCACTAAAAAACAGATTTTCTAATTTATCATACAGAGACTGCCCAGAGGGAGGCCCTGCTTCTTCTGTGGAGCTTCTGGATGCTATGATTTGATTCTCAACATAATTGTTGATCCTTGTGATATACTGATCATATGACAGCAGTTGTCCTGTGCCAGTCACTAGGCTTGGCAGTCCTTTATCCTGCAATATTGTCATCTTTGCCCTAAATTCATCAATTTCTGCCTTCATATACTGACATTTTCTTTCTAGTGTTTGAGTGAAATTCCTCAAAGTCAGCACTTTCTTAGCTGTCAGGATAGTGTCTGTCCTGATGTTTATTTCTAGTGCTGCTAATTCCTCCCTAGTGTGGGTATTGAGGAAATGTATCATCTTATTGGCCTGCTCAGGCATGATTCCTAGTGTTGTTCTGGCCCTTTGTATTTCAACATGAGCTATGCTTATCAGTTCAATTTGCTCATGTATTACCTGGATTGATTGGCCAATTTTGGCCCAGATTATCTTCTTGATTTTTGCTAGAGTTTTTCCTAGAAGCAATTCTTTTTCCAAAGCTTTCACTTTGGCTTCCAAGGCTTTTATTTCTCTCTGCTTCTCTACTACAGTCATCTTGGACTTGTCATAGCTGGCCTCTAGCTTGGCCAGTCTATCTTTGGCTTCATTGATTTCTGTCACTTGAGTTTCAAGCTCCTTGACAACTTTCATCAAGTCCTCCATACTCATGCTAGATTCTGTTGATGTTGTTGCCTCTATTGCTTCTGTTGCTGATGTGGCTATGGTTGGTGTTGGAATGGCAGGAGGGGCTACTGTTGCTTGTGTAGGAGGGGCAGGGCCAAGAGTTCTAGAAGTTTGAGGGGGCTGGGAGGTTGATTCTCCCTGTCTACCTTGCCATGCTTTCTCCAATTCTCCTTCCATCTCTAGTATCCTTTGATTCATCTTCATAAGTAAATCCATGGTGTCATCAAACTGTTTTTCCTGCGCAAGTTCTGCAGTGTCAGGGTGAATAGTTGCAGGTAACTTTGCCTGTTTCCTGAGTGCAGCAATATCATCCTCCTTCTTTTTCATAAGGGCCCTAACACCCTTTGGATCTTTTGGATCATGTCCCAGATCAATGATAATGTCTTCCAACGTTTTTATTATGTTGTCCTTGGCCTGGGAAGACATCCTTTCCAAATCCAACTGTGTATTTGTGTTCTTTAGTGATTCTTTTAACTGATGGGCCAGCATGGCCCTGTCTGCAAGTGTGGCATACACCATTTCCCCAGTCTGTTTGTGCAGCTCTATCTGATCCATGGGGTGTATATCCTTGGAGAGGACCTCTAGACTTGTTTTGGTGTAGTCTGCAGATGATCTAGGCTTTGGGATTTTAGGCTTAAGATGAGTAAGAATCATCTTATCCTCCTTTATGTCATATGCTGCCATCAATCTCTACTACTTGGAGGGTGTGTTCTTCAAGAATTGATCATAGAGTTGTACTCTCAACAATTCATTTTGTGCTTTGATCTCCATGAAACCCCTTTGATTCCAGTTGGTCGCTTGCCCTGTTGCCTTGAGGAGGATACCTCCATGCCTTGTTGCATGGCCTGATCCTGCTGAAATGAACTAGTGGCAGTCTGCTGGCTGGACTGTCTTTCTCTGCTTTGGCTTTCTGCTCTTTGCTCACTGATGTCTTCTTCCTCGGTTTCAGGGTCAATTCTTGGCCTCTTGGCCTCTGGCTGCTGTGTTGACCCACTTGGAGGTGTGACCTCCTCTCTATCACGTTTTTTGCCTCTCTCTTCATTGAGAGGTGTTTGCAAAATTGGGATTTGGGGTGGTTCAGTTTGCTGTAAAGGGGCTTGCCCTTGACTTTGATCCTTTGAAGTGTTGGGCTGCCCTGCCTCTGTCTCTTGTGGTTCATCCATTATCTCTTTGCCTTTTGTTGTAGTGGTGGTTGTAGTAGATGCCTGCTGGGTGGTATGTGCAGCTGCAGCAGTGGATGTGCCTTCTCCCACTTGGACTAGTTGCTTGAATATGACCTGCTGACAAGAATCCAAGTCAAGAGTTTTCTCTAAATCTTTCACAGTCTGCTCCATTTTCTCTTCCTGAGTAAATTCCTTCTACTAATGTGTTAGGCACCCATTCATCTTGGTTGGCAAAGTGTTCAATTTGTGGATATGGACAATGTTTATAGGCTAGCAGCCTATACTTGACTCTTCTAGCACTGATAAAGCCTTCAGGGTCATAAGGGACCCACCAGAAGCTCCTTTTAAGTTTAAGCTGTTGCCCCAATATTTGATCAGCTTCTTGCCAACCATCTTTCTTGTTCATGATGAAGTGGCCTAGGTGGTCTCTGAATTTGAGATTGGCTTTCTTCTTGGCACTATGGAAGTGTGTAAGGTCAGAGTTGATGAGTTGCCTATAGTATTCCAAGGCAAACAATCTCATAGGCACATACCTTGGGACCCTGTAAGGACAGAGCTCACAGCCATAGATCCTGATGACTGTGTGATTTTGGTACAAATACCAATCACCTATTTTATAATTCCTGGACAACTATAAGATTTTCAGCATATCTTTGGACAATCTGGCAGGAGGAGACCTCTTCAAGAGGCATGTGACTGGATAGACAAATTGGTCAATAAATTCACAGTAGGAATAGGGAGAGTTCTGGACTTGATGGAAAACTGAAGACCAGAAGATGACAGACCTCCTCTCACCCTGTGAATCCAGCTTCTTGATGTGGCACTGGAAACAATCTGCCTGATAGTACATGAAGAGGTGATAGATGTATGATGAATATTTGAATATTGCTTCCCTGTCCAGCCTCACCAGTTGGTCATGTATCTTGTTAGCAATAAACTTGGCATAATTGTATCTTACAGCAAGGGGCTTCCCAAGGCTATATGAAGATAACAAAACCAAAACAGTTTCATCAACATACTCATTTGTGGAGAACCCCAGCACAGAGGATATCATGCCCACAAGCAGCTTGCCTACCTAATTGAAATTTGCATATGAAAAAGGAGGTGGCCCAGAAGGCTGGCAGGCTGCTCTCATGAAAGTTTTGGCAACTACAGCAATCTCAATGCTAAAGAGCTTGGAGCCCTCATCCAGCAAATACTTTACAGAAAAAGGGTAGAGCAGCTGGATTTGCTTGTAATTCAGCATCTAATTGATGGAATCAGGAATTATGTAAAAGAGGATGCTCCCAGATGGAGACTTAACAGCTCTCAGCTTCTGGTCATAATTTTCTGCACAGAGGTGAATGACCTCAGGAAAGACATTTACAGATGGCAAGAAATAGATAGGCAGATTAGACTCCCAGATGCCATACATGTCACTGTTGTCCAAGTGACTATACCTCAGTCGGCAGAAGGTCTGCAAGTGGTTCCTCTCTGCCACAAAATCTGCAATGAGGAAATCACTGTCCACAAGAGGCATAGCTCCAAGCTCCTTACTGGGTGGATTAACAGGAGCAACATCAAGAGCAGATGGAGTGGCCATGTTTGAATTTACTGGATATTTACTTGAGCTTAGGATTAGTGCAAAGGCTGAGGAATGCCCACTGAACTGTGTTTAAAAGTGAGCAGCACTAAGAGTATGAGGAAACTCTTTACAGGGTTGATGAACTGTGGGGCACTCTATTGGAAGAAACCAGAGTGTTTTAAGCTAATTAGCTGGTTTTTCAAAGGGAATTCTGAAAACAGGGATCAATGTGCAGTTATATGGGCTTTAGCCGATAACTCGGCTTCTAAAATTAGTTTTTACGGTGAATTTCGCAGAAGGGCACGGGTTTCTTGCAGAGCCTTGTGGTGCAGGGACTTTACCAAGTTTTTGGGTAGTTTCAGTGGACAATAGACTGTGAGGAGCTTTGCAGAGAGTTTTTACAGGAAATTAGGAGAAAAATGGCACAAACATGGGTAAAATAGGTCGACTACAGCAAATACCTAGATTTTTCAGTGCAGGAGGCGTCAAGCTGGAACAATTGCAGGCATTTGAGTCGAATTTGACGGCGACAACAACTTGGGTAGACAAATTCTCGATTTTGGCACAAACGACATCTTTCGCATGCAGACGCTCCAAAAACAACAAGTGAAAATGACAAAAAACGGTCATTTCCCGACTTTTTACGCAAATTTGGCCCTTTGGCGCCTTTTCAGCGATGACGTCAGCATGACATCATCGGTGGGTCCGAGTACGGCAGGGTGACGTGGCGGCTGACATGGGGGGCCACGTGGCGGTGACACGGTGGCAGGGCAAGCGGGCGGACGGACGACGTGGAGGCGACATCACGCTGAAGGGGGTGTGACATCAGCGGGAAGGGGAGGGGCGGTAAGTGGTTTCCCCGGAGCACCCCAGGGTAGTAAGAGGTATTGGGGGGGGGGGGGGGGGCTCCAAACACTGCGGGAGGCCGACGCGTGGCTGGGGTACGACGGTAAAACTGCCAATCCCCCGGACGTAATTGGTCGGGCAACTCCCCTACAAAATTGACTGCCCATCGTTGGATTGGTTAGGCTGGCGATCGAATGGTTGGCGGCAATTATGATGTGACAACCGTTTATTGCCGAGGGGACCCGCCAATTAAATAATTTTTTAAAATAAAACGAGCGCGGGGGTGGGTTTTTGACATTAGGATTTCGGGTTTTATAACTATTTTAATTAAAAAACATTATAAACACAAATTTATAGCACGGAAAGGGGGGAAGGGGGTTAATGAGGGCGAGGACTATGGTTTTTTTTATTTTTTAACCAAAGTTTTAAATAAAAACCCATAGTTTAGGGTGGTAGAGGGTTAATATTAACCCCTTATGGATTAATATTCTCCAAGAGATGGTTGTATAGCTATAGTGCTAGGGGGGAGGGTATTTACATAGACTTTTTGGGATTTTCACATAGATCTTTGTAGAATTAGGGAAGAGGGATGCTTAGGGAGCTAAATAATACATTAGTTGTTAATATGACATTGTGAGGTGAGTGTGTAGGGGAAAATGCTAAGCTTTTAAGAAGCAAAACTTAGGAATAGAAGATGAGTGGAATTGAGAGTAAAGATTTTTACACAAGAAATGTGGTTGATTTCCCTTGACTAGACTTCATGGTTTGACCTGGTACTCTGTCATGGAATAAAGTGGAACAGGACACTTGAGCAGATCCCAAGGTCCTTGGGGGATATTAATAAATGATGTTTGGGGAAAAAGGGGGGAAGTTAGACATGCTTCCATTGTTATGTCCTCAAACCTCTGCCATTGTGCCAATACCCTGAATGGAATGAGTCTTGCTCTTGATAAGCCAACTGGTGATGGCCCTTCACTTCTGCAACCTTACACTACTTACCCAACCTAGTAATCCTAACATTTTTTCTTCACTTGAAGTGGGTGCACTTGAATTAGCAGACCCTGATTGTTCTCTTTTTCTTTTGACTGCCCTCCTATCTAAATCTACCCTTATCTCTTCCAAGGACCCAGATTAAGCAGTTGGGCGCCTTCATTTCTCTACCTAGCTAGTCATCTGCCAAGCTTGAGCTGTTTGGATAGGAACCATTCTCTATTCTGTAACAAGCAATTTAAACATGGCATGGTCCAGATTAGACTATTGGGCCATGCATCAAGTATGATTAGCATGAGTATTTGTAGACTGTGTTACTGCCAAAAGATGGTAGTGGCATTTTGACTGGCCACTTTCCTAGTCTTTAGTTTGGGGTTCATTTTCACTATTCTTTTGACCATTTGATTTTCTTGCCTTTTGATTATTCTTTTAAAGCAACCCTCTTCATTTTTTAATTTTCCTAGTATGTACACAAAATATGGAACCTTTGCAGCCTGCAATGATGAACATATTTAGCCCTTCCACTGTCAATCATGAAAGATGAAACCTATTGGTATAGGAACCTAACACCTCCTATAGCTCCTACTTCTAGTTCTTCAGCTTCTAGAGCATAGCAAACTCCATTTCCAACTCCACCAGCGCCATCATCTACATCTAGAGGGAAAGGGAAAGCTATGGAATTTTCTCGCAAGAGGGACAAAGGAAATCAATAGGATTAGACTTTATTTATTTTCTTCATTTTATTGTATATGACATTATGACATGATGAGATACATTATTATATTTTTTGTTGATATTTTGAGGCTGGGTTGGGACTCAAGAGTTAGGACTTACTATTCAGGACATGATTCAATGTTATGTGTGATATTAGCACTAGAAATGATATTAAACATCTTATATATTAGTTCTTTTATCATATTTATGTGTCAATGTATTTATTTTATGTTGTAGATGGTTTAGATATTAAAACAACTGAAAAAAAAAAAAAAATAAATAAATAAAAAAAAAAAATAAATAAAAAATAAAAATAAAAAAAAATAAAAAATAAAAAATAAAAAATAAAATAAATAAATAAAATAAATAAAATAAATAATAAAATAAATAAATAATAATAAAAAAAATAAAAAAATAAAAATAAAAATAAAAATGAATATTTTTGTACCAAACGATTATTTCTGATTATTTCCCGATGATTCCGATTTTTTCCTCGCGCCGATATTATCCCGGTAACGATTAATGCAACATTGGTAAGATGATAATGTTGCTATGAGAATTGGCTTTGAAGAAAGTATTGTAATTCTACAAGTTTGTCATTCTTTTGATGTGATGTGGATGGGATCCAAGTTGGAGGAATGACTTTGAATCAAACACGATGGTTGTAATTCCTTCTTTTTTCAATAAACTATTTGAACCTTTTTCCCATATGTTGTATTGTTATATCATGCTTATATGTGTGAAATGTATCTGATTCCATTCACTTGTATTCAATAGATCTTTTTCTTTGATTGGTTATTTGTCTTCTACTTGCGTTTATAGGTACTTCTTAAGCACGTTAAGTATGGGAAGGAGCAATAGGATCGATACAAAGGACACAAGAGGAAATCAGAACTACAAGTAGGTCATCTCATATTCTTTGTCTTATCTATTTCTTATAGGAAAAGGCTAAAGTTCTTTAAATTGTTGTTCTTGATATGGCTACTTATCGAGGGAATTAGTATTTATCCAGATACCAAATTCTCCAAAACAAATTGGCGACTCCACTCGGGAATGATCATCATTCCAAGTAGCTTATCCACATCCTAGGCCACTCTACAGGACCTTACCTCCTTTCATTGATTGTATTTCAGCCTTGTTGAAGTGTTGTTTGGTCAAAAATTGAGGTTAGATAACTTTTGAGTGGTCTCTCAGGGGTTAGTGCAAGCTTGGTCAGGGGATAGTGCTCTACAGAGCACCCTTGAGTGAGAGACAATGCTCTAAAGCACAGTTACGCCCTCTTTGACCTACGTCAATCCACCTTAGGGAAAATTTTCACCTTTGGATTGGTTTTTTCCAACAAATTTCTTTTGTTTATGCTTGTTGAAAGATCAATGATTGTATTATGCCTCTAAAATCAACTTGTATTTCCTCTTTCTAGCCATACTTTGACTTGATTGATTAATGTTTACTAAATGTGTTATTTTTCATTATCAATACATAGTCAAAGTTAGATTATAGTTGATTAATCTTTGTTTGGAAGAAAGTGCCATAAAAGCATTCTTTTCCTTCGAAACTGAACTGTCATAAAGTCTTTGTTCTTATAAAAAGATTGATTGATTGTATGTGCATTAGTTTCCTTTTTGTTCATCATAACATTAAGGGATTCGAAAAGAAAAACTTGCATCGTTCCTATTGTATTTTGTGAATGCTTGAAAGGAATAGCTAGGGAAATTGCATTAGATGTGCTCTTTGCTCTTTGTCAAAGATCTGATTGCTCCGTCCCTACTAGCTAAGCTTTTCATTGTTGAATTGAATGAAAATAATGCTTATCATATTAGTTGCATTTTAGGAATTGAAAACATACATCACGTGGTGAACCTTGAAAGAAAAATTCTAAAGAATATCAACTTAAAATTTATCTAAATTTACCTAAAGGAGCATTGTCACCTAATGAATAACATTTAGAGGTTCTAGGCTAGAGACGTCTTATGGTGTAGTAAAACATAGCAGTTGTCTCTCACTTGCCTGTGATACATTCCAAGTGTGATACCTCATTCCATGTACGTGAGTATATCATAGCTTGTCCACGTACCTTCGGGGATATAGGGAGGTGTTACAGTACGTAAAGTATATGGGAATGCTCTCACTGTGCAGTTTCACATTACACGACGCTAATACGGATTGGGCCTCCACGTACTTTCGGGTATATATGGGAGGAAAACACTAGGTTTCTATCCATCTTTAGGTAACTGAGTTGGCCACCTTATACACTGTGATACATCAAACACAACATTCGAGGAGATTCCATGCCCATACTTCTTAGTTCACTAGGAGGTATTCTGCAGTTCACAGTTGTTTTGGTAAACCTTTTGCCTGGATAACATCCTCCATGCTCTCTCCTTATTTGATCTTAGATTGAAACATATGGCAACAAATCTGGAGTCCACCGATCGAGGAATTAATTTTGATGGGAATCCTAGTCCTTTTCCTCCTTTCAGAAATATTGGTGCTCCTTATATGGCTACATTATCCCTACCGGGATTTACCATTGGCTTACCAGTCTGGTTTTTTTCAACCTCCTTTCTTCAAAATGTTGTGATTTCTCCGCAATCCAATACACCTCCAACTAGACAAAATCATCCTCCAGTTGATCCTAAGTTCACCCTTTTCCTTTTCCCTCAGTTGTTTCTTCCTCCCCTTCTTCCTCTTCGCCTAGTGAAAGTATTGGTACTAGTAACCATGATCTGAAAATGGGGAACTTAGGCTTCTTGACCAACTTACAAGAACCTCTCCCACCTTCAAAGCTTAAATATTCCCAAGTCTTATTGATTAAACAAAGTGGAATTAAGAAAGGCTTGCAATTATAGGTGTATGCTTATGTTGGGTCCCTATAATACTAGTGATTACCCCATTACTATGGTAGTTGTACCCCTTATTAATATTGTTGTGCCCTATTGCCCCCATATTGTTATTACTGTGCCCCATAGAATCCCTCTATTGTTATTTTTGTGGCTTTGTATTATTATTGTTAGGTCGGCTGGGTTATATTGTGACTCCTTAGACTCCTATATATATAGAAAGGAGGTTTTGTCATTTGTATCATCCAAGAATTGTTCATTTATGTAATGTAAAGGAGGTTGCCCACTCGAAGAGGCTGAATTCTAAGGCGTTGATCTATCTTTTCTATCTTTTCTTGAGTTGGTTTCATAACATTTGGTATCAGATCCAAGTTCTAAGGTTTCGCTGCTCCAAATAATTCATCGTGGAATTTTCGCTATAACTTTTTTCTGCAACGTTTCAGAAGTCAGAAAAAAACCCGTTTGAGAAGACATCGCGCTGTAGCTTGGGTCAAAATTTCAGAGCTTTTTGCGCTATATTTGAGGAGATATGATCTGAGGAAGTTCGTATTTTTGTAGACTCCTGAATTACATTCCAAATAGGTGACCTCGGAAAAATCGTCATAACTTTATCTCTGAGCATCGGATTGAAATTTCACAAAAAGGTACAGAAAGAGAACGGACTGTAGTTTCTTCTAGATATTTTTCAAAGCCAGAGGTCTAAATAGTGACACGTGGCACTTCATATATCAAAATTACAAGACCAAGTGCAAAAACTTTCAGCCTCACAAAAGCTAACAGAAGCTAAGATGGACGATTGGCAAACAGATTTGAAGATAGACATGGACGATTTGAATATAGATTTGAAGGCAGACATGGACGATTTGAAGACATATTTGAAGACAGACATGGACGAATTGAAGATAAATATGAATAAGTTGCTACAAGAAATGGTCACTAAGGGTGAAAGGATAGTAACTCATGATGAGAAAAAAAGAAATGTTAATCATGATTCCATAGACTCTAATGTGGGATCGAAGACCCATCATATTCCAAAAATCGATATGAGGAAGTTTGATGGCAAGGATCCGCAACATGGATATTACAGATGGAGCAATTTTTCGATCTCAATAATGTGCAAAACACACAAAAGGTACGTATTGCAACTTTATATTTGGAACCAAATCAGTTTGTATGGTATCAATGGCTTTGCTCTCGTAAACAAATTATCACTTGGGCAATTTTTTACGGAAGAATTGACAGCACATTATGAGGATACAAAAAGCAACACTTTTTTTAGCCAATTGATAAGTCTCAAACAAAAGGGTTCAATAATGGAGCACATTGAGGAGTTCCAAAAATTGAAATAAGGGTAAAAATTCCAGAGGAGCATAGGGTTGATGTGTTCATAGGGTCTTTAAAGGATAATATCCAACATGATGTTCGCCTTTAGGAATCTGATTCATTAGAGAAGGCATTCAGGTTAGCAAGAAAAATGGAAAGCAAAATTATGGCAACCAAGAAGCATACCACTCACACTATAAAGATGGAAGTGTTGTCCCTAGTCTTCCACAACCTATAAGGTTGACACCACAACAATTGGAAGAAAAAAGAGCAAAAGGGCTTTGTTATTGTTGTGATAGTAAATACACTAAAGGTCATAAGTGTGCTGAGAAGAATTATTCTACATAGATTGTGAAGAGGAAGAAGAAAAGGAGCAAGAAAAGTCAAAAGAAGAGGATATACTCCAGGAACAAAGCCTAGATGAAGAACAAATGAATCTGATGATATCTTGTAATGCATTGACGGGAATTACCACTCCTCAAACCATCAAGATAGAAGGACAAATCAAGAAGAAAAAGGTAATAGTGTTGATTGATTCAGGAAGCACCCACAATTTTATTCATTGTAAGGTAGCAAAGAATTGAATTGCTTCCTATATCCAGCACCAGAGTGTCAAGTGATGATTGCAAATGGAGGAACAATAAATTGCTTTGGAAAGTGCCATAATATCAAGATATCCATGGGAGAATATGTATTGACTACCAATGCTTTCCATTCCAATGGGAGGTGCTGATGTTGTACTAGGAGTCCAATGGCTACAATCCTTGGGTACAATAGCTTTAATTTTCAAGAAATTTTCATCAAATTTTCTACGGAAGGAAAGGAAGTTGAATTAAGGGGTATTGCAGGGAAACCAGGAAAGATAATCAGCTCTAATGGTACGACAAAGCTTCTAAAAGAGGAGCAAAGAGGTGTAATTTCACAATTATGTTCACTAGATGTTTCCACATCGGAATCATCTATTTATCCAAATCTCCAAAAAGTCCTGGACAATCATTCCAAGGTATTTGAGACCTCCAAAGGTCTCCCACCTATGCGTGATCATGATCATGCTATTCATCTGATTCTAGGAAATGTTCCTCCAAACATCAGGCCGTACAGATATCCCTATGTCCAAAAGAGTGAAATTGAACGTATGGTTGCAGAAATGCTAGAGGCTGGTATAATTCAACCGAGTCAAAGTTCTTTCTCTGCTCCAGTAGTATTGGTGCACAAGAAGGATGGATCATGGCGCATGTGTCCGGATTATAGGGAGCTCAACAAGCTCACTATTAAAGATAAGTTTCCCATTCCTGTCATTGATGAATTACTGGATGAATTGCATGGATCAATTTATTTCACCAAGTTGGATCTTCGTTCAGGATGTCATCAAATCAGAATGAAGACTGAAGACATTCCGAAACAACATTTAGAACTCATGAGGGTCATTATGAATTTTCGGTCATGCCTTTTGGCCTTACCAATGCACCCTCAACATTTCAAGGTTTGAAGCAGAGCATATTATCAGAATGGCACAACAGAAATTTTGATGGCCTACCTAAAGATCACTTCATTGGGAAGTACGGATCTAAGGGTGGAAGGAAAGGTAGATGTCTTGGTTATGAGTTCGGCCCTTATGCGAAGGAGTGTTCGAATGGAAAAGATGCAGGTCATGAAGGACACAGCTGACTCTTCAAGGAAGCAAGGAACCCCAGGAATGGAAGTCCAAGGTTTTAAGGTGGCATTTGTCGATGGAAATGTATGTGTTTGGAAATAGAATTTAAAAAGATGCTTTTGAGTTCAGGGATGTATTAAGTTACAACAAGTCCACTAGGGACCATGTCCATTGACACATAGCACTGGAGGTCTGTGAGTCAGATGGTGACAGGGAAGCTTGAATTCAAAAAGAGCATGAAAGTACATGTCTGAGATGTACCAAAGGAAAATATTACAAGGGGACCATTCCTCTCATGTAGCAGGTCCACAGGTTTGAAACAACCCATGGAGTTTGAGATTCATGAATGGGAATCTCATGTATAAAGGTGGAAGAAAGCCCGAGTCTATGGCTTGAAATAAAACACCCTGGGTGTAGTATGAGAGGACTGATAGCTGTTTGATGAAGCTGAGATTCACTAAGGAGTCCATTCATTATTTCTAACATGTAAATTCACCTAATCAGGCACCCATGTGGGATGTAAGGTGTGCTCTATAGTTTTTTATTGTGCTCATATGTTTACACTTGGTGATATGAGACTAGCACATGTCAAATGTCCATGTGATTAACACATTCCATTAGCATTGGGCTCCATATATCGTAACGATTTATGCGATTTCATCCTAAGGTTGTGGTCCATCTACTCGAACCTTAACTCTATACCATTGTTTGGTTGTATTTCACCTCTCATTTCACTTTGTTTATTCATAAAACATTTTCGTGAGGATGAGAGGGTTTATGCACTTGTAATCTAATTTTCATGGCCATTTGGCCCTTTTACATAGTTGTACTCTTCTACTGTAGCATTTTTAGCTTGGAGACAGAGAGGAATAACTAGTAAGGTATTTATTTGGAGTCCTTCTACTCAAAATTTGTAATCATCCTCTTAATAAGCTTGTGGAATCAATGATATTTATCTTACTTTTGAGTCTTATGCTACGTTTACTTCAATAAGGTACTCGTCGGGTGATGAAATTGACTAGCATTTGGAGGATTTGGGTTCAACGCAAATGTTTTATTTATTCCCATCTCCCTTAGAGGTACCACAGTCATTCATTAAAATTTCTCCCCTTTGTTTTCCCTAGTTGGTTATGGAATCCCCTGGAGTTTTGCTTCCTAATCTCTTTTTTTCCTCATTTTCTTTTGCATAGAGTTCTGGCATGTGTTGTTGTGTGATTGCCGTTTTGTATGCACAGGTAACTCAAAATGGGTTTAGCATAATTAGTGTGTTATTTTTGTTTAGTAGTAACATTGCTCGTACTGGTGTAGCCCCTTATTTTATTGTTGGCCTAGCCCCCTCTTTTTTTGTTTTTCCCATGTAGTCCCCATATTGCTATTATTGTGCCCCATCGAAGCCGACTATCGTTATTATTGTGCAATTACATTATTATTGTTATGTAGGCTATGATTATATCGTGACCCCTTAGACTCATATATATATAAAGGAGGTATTTTAATTTGTATCATCCAAGAATTTTTCATTTATGTAATGTAAAGGAGGTTTTCCCGTCGAAGAGGATACTTTCTTATTCGTTGATCTATCCTTTTCTGAGCTAGATGCATAACATTTACTATGAGAGCTTTGGTTTCAAGGGTTTCGTTGTTGCAAACAGGTCATTGTGGAATTTTTGCTATAACTATTTTTCTACAAAGGTTCAGAAGGTGAAAGTTTTACCATGAGGACCTGAAATACCGATGAAATGCGTGTAAAAATTTCAGCTATTGCTTCGTTATATTTTGAGAGGTATGATCCACATAAGTTAGGGTTTTTGCATGCTCCAAAATTTCATCTCACATAGGTGGCCTTGATGAAATAATCATATCGTCCTCTACGAGCACTGGATTTGAATTTTGTAAAACATTTCCACAATTGAACGGATTGTAGTATCTTGTGTGTCATTTCCAGTGTCGAAGGTCAAAACAGTGGCACGTGGAACTCTGTACAAGTTCACTCTACTGAACGAGTCCATAATCAGGCCATCAATGGAGATTGGACATAACTTTACCTTGAAAAATCAAAATTTAGTCTGACTTGTGGCGCTGGAAAGAAGACATAGAGGGATACCATAGGACCTAATTTCAAACCTTGAAGATCCAAATTTATAGAGATACAACAAATTCAATACTGAGCTCCTACAAAGCAAGAAAAAAGTGTGTATTGTTTTAAAATTTGCATAAGTTTTGTTTGAAAGATCAGTTTGAAGTGATTCGAGTGGTATATTGAAGCATAAATGTCATTGTTTTATTCCAAAATGACTCAAAGTAAGAAAAATGAAACACCTAGTAAGCAACCATAAATCTGTACTATGACGCATGAAGAAGAGGAAGAAACACAATATGATATATCAAAATTACAATACCAAGAGCCACAAATTTCACTCTCGCAAAGGGTATCCAAAAAGGAAATGCAAGCTAAGATGGATGGTTTGAATAATTGTTTAAAATAAGAAATTGAAGGTTTGAAGGATGGTTTAAAAGTAGACATGCAAGGTTTGAAAGAAGGTTTGACAAAGTTGCTACAACAAATGCTTCCTAATGATGAAAAGATAATAGATGAAACTCATGATGAGGAAAAAAGAAATGTTAATCAGGATTTCATAGAATTTAACATTGGATTGAATACCCACCATATTGCATATATCGATATGAGGAATTTTGATGGCAAGGATCTGGTAACATGGATATTACAAATGGAGCAATATGTTGATCTCCATAATGTGAAACAAACACAAAAGGTATGCATTGCAACTTTATATTTAAAACCCAATCTGTTTGTATGGTATCGATGGCTTCATTCTAGTAAACCACTTCTCACTTAGTCAATTTTTAAGGAGGAAATGATAGAACACTATGAGGATATAAATAGCAACACCTTCTTTAGCCAATTGATAAATCTCAAACAAAAGGGTTCAATGGAGGAGCACATTGAGGACTTTCAAAAATTGAATATAAGGGTAAATGATATTTCAGAGGAACATAGGATTGATGCCTTCTGAGGGACTTTAAATTATAACATCCAACATGAGGTTTTCCTTTGGGAACCTGATTCATTGGTGAAGGAATTCAAGGTGACAAGAAAAGTTGAAAGAAAAATTATGGAAATAATCAAATCTACCACTAAAAACTATAGATATGGAAGTGTTGCTTCTCCTATCCTTCCAAAACCTACAAGGTTGACACCACAGTAATGGGAAGAAAAAGGAGAAAAAGGGCTTTGTTATAGTTGTGATAGAAATTAAACTAAAGGTCATATGTGTGCTGAGAAGAAATTATTTTACATAGACTGTGAAGAGGAAGAAGAAAAGGAACAAGAAACATCAAAAGAAGAGCATATACACCAGGAACCAACCCTAGAGAAAGAATAAATGAATCTGACCATATCTTTTACTGCATTGGCAAGAATTACTACTCCCCAAACTCTCAAGATAGAAGGACATATCAAGAATAAAAAGGTAATAATGTTGATTGATTCGGGTAGTAACCATAATTTTATTCATTGTAAGATAGCCAAGGAATTGAACTGCTTCTTATATCCAACAATAGAGTGTCAAGTGACGGTTGTGTCAAGCTATAAAAAGAGTCTCTTTCACCTCTAATTACCTCACATTAATATGTCAATCCGGGAATGTTTTTTTATTTCAAAGAGTGTCTCAGTCCGAGGCTATCATTTTCCAGAGTAATGCTAGTAGTACAGTGTTCGAAAATACAAGAGTAAACAGATGCTTGTTTACAGCTAACTACTTCAAAAGATTAAACCAAACATTCAGAAAACTAAGAAATTTATCAGTGAAGGGTTTAGTAGCAATAACTCATCCCTTTGTAAATTGATGGAAAAGGAAATTAGAGAACAGATCGTGGATTTGGGAGCCGGACAGTAGATGTCAACGCTCACTACAGCCTGGGATCGTTCTTCACACCAAAATAACAAATGACAGGAAATGAAACAACAGATAAGAAATGGAACAGCAATTAAGAAATAGAACAACAACCCTGGAATGGAACAATAGTTAAGAAATTGTAATGGCAACTAAGTTTAACAAGCAGTAACACCTTAATCTATAAGATCAAATGCACTAATCGTAATCTATAGGAATCAAACAACAATCCTTCACTCTTAAGGGCGGATTGAACAACACACCAAAATGGAACAACACTGATTAATGATGAATTATAGAACAGTGATTGAAAACCATATATACACATGGCACACTTTAATAGTAATATGATCCAGTTATCAATCTCAGTACGACTGCATTTCAAAATAGAACAACATTGCTTATAGATCCAACAATCGCAAAGAAAATAACTCTCAAGACGAATTTCATAATGTCAATGAACAAGTGCACAGCACAAAGGCTCTGTAATTAAACAACAACAGTATTCTGTAAAGACTAGCAGTATTATGTCAACACTTAAAAGAACGGTGATAAGATGCAGAGTCAATACAATAGTTCTGTCTTTAGAAGCCTTAACAAATCAAACATAACAGAGCATGTGATGTAAACTTACAAAACACATCAGATTACCAAATAACGTCGATAAGCAAACCATGCATAAACCAAATGTAATAGTACAGGAGCAAGTGTCCTCCAGGGCCGGGCCCTTAGCCTCCAGGGGTACACCGCTTGAAGTTATTCCAGACTCAAAGATGAAATAGTAACCAAGTTTGTATTAATGCATAAAGCAGAATTACAATAGATCAGTTCTTAACGAGACTCGATGATCAAAGTTTTGATCTTAAAGGAAATTACATGAAACATAACAAATTCTAAGTCTCCTCGAGCTAACAGTGCTGCCCCTTTTATAATGGTGAAGGCGGAGATATTTAAGTGTAGAAATAGTTAAAGCAGCGATCCCTCAGGATCAAGGATCCTGAGGGATTCACCAAACCGTTATTCCTCAGTCATTTCTTTTCTTTCCTGCGTCGAGCCGATATCTCCACTTCCTTTCCAGGGCTGATTTGATTTGATTTGCTTTTCCTTGTTTGCATATGGTTCCCCGTCAAAGGGACAACAGTTAACTCATCCTTGTCCTTTCCTTTGGAACAACAGTTTCTCGTTTTTCCTTCTTTCTGCATAAGGAAATGACAATTGTTAGTGTTTTCGTCTTGCATATTAATCTCACATGTTTTATTACAATTCCTTATCGTTTCCCTAGTTCATGATGCAAAAGGTTTGTAAGTTCTAATGAAAAGATGCTGAAATAATTACCAAAAACATACCTTCTTTAATACTCCACACACCCCCCTGCTTACCCTTTTTCATGCCCTCATGAAAACATTGTAGTTGACATGTAAGGCAGTGAGTGAGTAGGCTAGAGATGGAATCTCATGTGAAGGCCTACAACCATGATGCATAACCAGGTGTTCAAAGAAATGGCCTGTCTGACCCTCAGACATCTCATATAGGGCTTGGTATCTGGGTGCAGGGTGCCAAATAATTGGACTCCGAAACCTATATCCTAACTAGGATGGCCCTGCCCTCAAAATGAGTTCGCCATAGAGGTGCAAGCGGTTGGCGGCTAATTTGAAATTTTCATACTTAAATGGTTCCTTGAGCTAGATATTCGGACTAGAGATCTGATACCGAAATTTGGCCGCATCAATGGCAAGGTATTTGATAGAGAAAAAGTATTCTATTCCCTATCAAATGGTTGCCTCATGAATGGGTCCTAATGCTTCAATTACACCTGGAGTGTTCATGAGGTTTCTATGTTTTTTCCACAACTGTACTGGATTCCTAGGCTCAGCTCTTATCCACAAATCTAATCCGTTTTCTTGTCTTTGGAAAGCATTATAGGCTTTAAGCCATTTAATCTAATTAACCCCAAATGAAATAAATGCCTGTAATTGAATATCCCCAACAAAAGGGCCAGGGTTCAGCTCGGTCTCCTGGTCTAATACAAGGTTATGTAAATAAAATTCACGTAGTAGTCTCTGCACTTTTACCCCGTAGTGCTTATAGCAGTTTATAAAATCATCGACGGTGTTAATTTGTATGGGAGCACCTACTTTAACAGCCTTTATTTTCAATTGCAAATATCGTTCCATTAAAAACAAGGCATAATTCTTAGCAGGGGCTCTACATGCTAGGACGTCATTGTATAAAGAACATAAGGTATCCATCTGTTTGATAACTATATCTAACCTATGAGTTACCTTCGCAACTTTTTCTTCTTCCCTTCGCCACCCTTCAAAGGCCTGGCTTTCGGATAGATTGACGTTCCTACACTGCTGCTATAACTCTTCATATTTTTCTCGAGGGACCGTTTGCTCTATAAGCTTTTCTGCTGCTTGCTGAGCTTGCTTCAAAACCTTTCGTAGGGTTACCATTTTCGGATCTCTTTTCCATGCGGCAGTGGAGGCTGGGAGTTTACCTGAATTTTCCTATTGTGTTGTTTTGCATTCATGACACTTATCACTCCCGAAGGTGGTGTCTCCATCTGAATTTCCTTATTGCGGGTCAACATATCATCCATTTCTATCTTAACGTGGATATCATTCCATTGTTGTTCATTTTTAATTGGAACAACAGTCTGCTCCTCAACATCATTTGGAACAGCAGCCTGCTTTTCGACAGGGTTTTGAACAGCAGGACGGACTTTGGTCCTCTGACCTTTTGTCTTGAGGGGTTTTGCTAGAGTGGTTGCATTTTTCCTTCCCGAAGTCATTTTTACCCTTTTCCTTGATTTTAAAATCCTAATCTACTGTCGGAGCTGAACTATTACATTCAGTAGTCTCTGTTGTTCCTTTCGCAATTCCTTAATTTCCTCAATTTCCTTAGAAGGAACAACAGGCTGTTCACTTCGGCCCAGACTGTGACTAATTCCTGATTTTCTCTTTGGGTGCTTCTTCATTACTCTACTCTGGTTGCTCTAGGGCAAAAACCCTAACTGATTATGCTATTTCTTGGGTGACTTCCTTTTCTGCCCCCCTTTCCTCCGGAATTTCTTCTGGTGTCGTCTGGCTAGGAACGGATTGTTCCTGTTCTGCATCTCCTGTCATATTTTCATCATGAACAGGCAGATTCTCTTCTTCTACCTCCTCTGCATGTGATTCTTCAGGTGCATTTCCCTCCTAAGGTTCCTCTTCGGCATGGAGATCTGATGGACTGGAAGGTTGGCCATATTCGCCCATATTGGCTAAAACTTTGGCCAATTCATCTTCTCCCAATGGGTCCTGAATGGGCTACCTTCTTGCTGTTCCGTTTCCTCCTCCTGCTCAGATTGCTCGATTTCTTCTTCCATTTCTCCTTCCTCTTTTTCCTGCATTCCTTTCTCATTGTATTCCCCTTCTAATCGTGGGGGTTGCTCATCTTCGATCTCTACTGGTTGGCTGATGTTTCCTTGGGGCTTCTCCAACCTCTCTCGTAGCCGTGCTAGCCGGATCGATTTCCTTCGTTTTTCTGGATGCTCAGGTGTACTGGTGGCATGTTTACGTTTTGGGGATGGTGTGGTCAATCCTCCATTTATCATGGCAATTAGCTCTTCCCAACTGCTCTGTTGCTGGGTAAGGCTATGGCTGACTATTAACCGAATCAACCCATGATGACTAACAACTGACTCTACATGCTGTGCCTTTTTTATGCTGCATGCAACGTCATGAAGTAATGAATTCAAAAATGCAGGTAAATTTACAGAGCATTTTTTATTTAGTACAGCTAAGAGTTTAAGATGTCGTGGTATTACCACATCTTTTCTGCCTTCACAGGTGATGTAGCTTTGAATGGTCTTTGCCAATTCCGCCCACGGCTCTCCTAATGCTGCTGGCAGAACCCCCTTTCCTCTAATTGTCAGGCTCTGGCCTTCTTCTTGGAATATTTCTATGATCTTCTGCAATCTCTCCTTCTTTAACGTCCATACAGGTCCAGCGGCTAGCAATCCCGAGACTTCTGCGATTATGTCATCGGTGACTGCTATGTGTCTCCCCCTCACTGTGGAGTGATCCTCTTGCAAGTTCTGCAAGAATTCAATTGCTACAATATCATTAGATTCCTGTAAGTGATTGAAATAAGTCAGTCACCCTGCTCTTGCTAGGATTTGTCGGGCAGCAACAGAGACTATTAACACCTGCTGTTCTCTCCGAATCGATCTTCCTCCCATGTTTATGGTTTCATTGTAAACTCTCAATGGAATGGCAGCTGTTCACGCTGTTGAAACACATAGAGGCTGAAAGATGCAAGACTCGCTCAAAATCTAATGCTGTAGAGTATACAATGGAAATGTCTTATGAACAACAAGTCATGCAAAAAAATAAAAAAATAGTATACCGTTGAGCCGTGCTGTTCCCAAGTACACAGCTTCCTGAATAGCGATCTGACACGTAATCCAGGGAATGATGAGGTTAACCTCCCCCCCGCAATGTGATGGGCCATCTCGGCCGTCAAATAAAGGAGTGGCGTGCCGTTCTGAACAGAGTCCTTAAGGAACAGCGTATGACAATATGCCATGTTTACAAAAGTAGCAAAGTACCGAAATCAAGGCGTAGAGTTGGGTTGCTTAATACGTAAGGGACTGCAGTGATATGATGTGAGGCTGGGGGGATAGGACATCTGCCATGGATACAGAGTCTCATGTAGTCATTGCCAATTGTCCTATCATGATTGATGATAATAGATGTACATATGTTGTATGGTTCGGGAAATAATATATGATTGATTACTAAGGCATAAGAAACAGAAGGGTGCTAATAACTACCTATTCGTGTAAATAATGTGACTTCAATATCATTAACAGTGCTCTGCTGCCGACAGGTGTCCATAACCTTGGCAGAGTTGTTTATTTCACCCATGGAACCATGATCTTTTGTGTATGCTTAGGAAATGTTGTGTGATGTCAAAATGTAGGCCATTATGCTGGCTTGGTGACCAGTTAGCCATAATACCATTCACGAGGAAGGAGCGAAAGGTGGGCAGGCCGGCTCATGATGAGACCTCCTGTTCCAAGGGTTCTTTATTTCATATACCTTTTGGACCATATCCCTGGTGTGGTGGCCATAGTGGGAATGCCACTTCGCTTTCGTCCTCATGATCATGGTAGGCTGGCTCTTGATGAGACCCCCTATCTTGCATTTGACAACTTATAAGTCATTAAGACATCATTGTTTGCTCTCTTTTTTCTTTCTTTTTCATGAAATACTTTCCCTATTTATACACAAAGTGTGGTTCAACACTCCTTAAGAGTAGGAATGGTGGAAGAAGTCTTAACATCTCAATAGGAAGATATAAACCCTTTGCTCTTATTCCTGAATAATAACCAAAGAGGATTAAAAGGGACCAACATGATAAAGATAACCAATCAGAGCAGAATTAGTAGAAGAATGACAGCAAAAGATAATGAATAAGCGTGTCCTCCCTTCTGTCCTCTTACCAATTCAGAGCAATTTCTTATAAAATAGCGATTTTATGATTCACTGATTTCAGTGTGTTGTGATTTTGTATCCCTTGCATAAGTGCATAGCTGTATTCTAAAAGACTTGAAAGAACAGGAACAGTAAGCATCCTTAATTTAGAACAACAAGGAGAACGAGCTGTTTCAAAAAGGGAGAGCAAAAGAATGTAAGTGGTGTTCCTTTTGGAAAAAGGAACAAGAAAAGACCAAAAATGTTGTTCCTTTGGAAAAGGAACAGTAGAAAATGCAAATGTCATTCCTTTGAAAAAGGAACAGCAAAACACACAAATGTCGTTCCTTTGGAAAAGGAACAACAGAAATCGAAAATGTTGTTCCTTTGGAAAATGAACAGCAAAATACACAAATGTCGTTCCTTTGGAAAAGGAACAACAGAAATCGAAAATGTTGTTCCTTTGGAAAAGGAACAACAAAACACACAAATGTCGTTCCTTTGGAAAAGGAACAACAGAAATAAAAAATGTTGTTCCTTTGGAAAAGGAACAGCAGAACACAGAAATGTCGTTCCTTTGAAAAAGGAATAGCAGAAATCGAAAATGTTGTTCCTCTGGAAAAGGAACAACAAAAATCGAAAATGTTGTTCCTTTGGAAAGGAACAACAAAGCAAACAAATACCGTTCCTTTGGAAAAGGAACAACAGAAATCGAAAATGTTGTTCCTTTGGAAAAGGAACAACAGAACACAGAAATTTCGTTCTTTTGAAAAAGGAACAACAAAAATCGAAAATATTGTTCCTTTGGAAAAGGAACAACAAAAATCGAAAATGTTGTTCCTTTGGAAAAGGAACAGCAAAGCGAACAAATGTCGTTCCTTGGAAAAGGAACAGAAGAACTCGAAAAATGTTGTTCCTTCGGAAAAGGAACAGCAAAGCGAACAAATGTCGTTCCTTGGAAAAGGAACAGCAGAACTCGAAAATGTTGTTCCTTCGGAAAAGGAACAGTAAAGCACACAGATGTCGTTCCTTTGGAAAAGGAACAACAGAAATCGAAAATGTTGTTCCTTTGGAAAAGGAACAGCAGAACATAGAAATGTCGTTCGTTTGAAAAAGGAACAGAAGAAATCGAAAATGTTGTTCCTTTGGAAAATGAACAACAAAGCAAACAAATGTTGTTCCTTTGGAAAAGGAACAACAGAACTCGAAAATGTTGTTCCTTCAGAAAAGGAACAGCAAAGCACACAGATGTCGTTCCTTTGGAAAAGGAACAACATAAATCGAAAATGTTGTTCTTTTGGAAAAGGAATAACAGAACACAGAAATAAAGAAAAAGAAAAAAATTATAACAAAATGACAGCTGATCCAAAGGGTGTTGTTCTTTTGAAAAAGGAACAACCGGAAGAAAATGCTGTCCTTTTGAGAAAAGGAACAGCAAAAATAGTAATGAAAAAACGTTGATTCAAAAATATGTACAAAAATGATTCAACAAAAGAAAATAAATTATGTACAAACTGTGAAAATAAATAAATTTCTTAATGAATTATAGGTGAGGAACACTTCTCTCCCTCCCCTAAAATTTCCATATCAGAGTCTCGGCGTAGCTGCTAGTAGAAGGACTCCCGAGTGAGTGGTTTGCGATAAAGACGAACTTGGTGGCCATTTGCCTTGAAGGCATATCCAGAACTGTCAATAGTGATTAAATTAAGCATACCATTGTCATGTACTTTCTGGATTTTGTATGGTCCCAACCAACGAGTTTGGAGTTTCCTGGGGAAGTCCTGAAACCTAGAGTCATACAAAAGTGCCCAGTCTCCTTCGTGGAAGAATTTATTTTTAATGAGAGCATCATGCCATTTAGCTCGCTGCTGCTAAATAGTGGTAGTGTTTTGAAGTGCAGAGAGCCTAATTTCATCCAGCTCATTGATCTGCTGTAATCGATTAATTTGTGCTTCGGTTAGATCTAAGCCAACTTCATGTGTTGTTTGCAATGTTTGGATTTCGAATTCTATGGGGAAAATGGGTTGTTTTCCAAACACTAATTGATATGGTGAGTAACCAGTGGTACTTCTCCATGTTGTTCTATAAGCCCACAGTGCTTGGGGTAGTCTGGCAGCCCAATCACGTCTATGTGACGCAATGGTTTTCGTTTAGGATTGCTTCTATTATTTTATTGCTACTTTCTACCTGCCCATTTTCCTGTGGGTGGTATGGAATAATGATTTTATGCTGGACATGATAGTTGTTGAGTGTTGCAGCTATTTTGTTCCCAGCAAAATGTGGTCCACCGTCTGTAATTATCTCTCTTGGAAGGCCATAACGTATAAATAGATGGAACAGGAACTGTATGATAGAATCCTCTGTAGCTCTTAGCAATGCCTCTGCTTCAACCCACTTGGTGAGATATTCTGTTGCCAACAAAATATATGTTTTCTAGTTTGATGATGGGTTAATTGGTCCAACGAAATCAAGGACCCATCGCTCAAATGGTTCGATGACTAGTTGTGGTTTTAGAGGCATCTCATCAGACTGACCAGGGTGTCCTGCTCTTTGGTAACTGTCACAGGCTTGGAAAAGTTTCCTTGCATCTTTGAAAATCATGGGCCAATAATACCCTGTTTGCAGTACCTTATGTCCAGTTCTGTGATCGACGAAATGTCCGCCACATGGTCCGTCATGGCAAGCTTTTAAAATGTCCAAGATTTCATCTTCTCGAACACATCTCCTGATATGCATGTCTGCCCCTGTGTGGAACAAATAGCTCCCAATCCAAGAAAATCGAGCACTCCGTTGAACAATCTATTTCCACTCATTAGGGGTTAGATGCTTTGGTAATTTACCTATTGCTAGGTAATTGGAAACATCAGCATACCAGGGTGTTTGAAACGCCACATCAAACAGATGCTCGCCCAGAAATTGATCTTCAATTGCTGCTGTATCGATTGGCTTTGGCATTCTTGAGAGAAAATCGGCTACAGGATTTTCTTTTCCAAGTCGATCCTTGATTGTAATATCAAATTCCTGCAATAAAATCAGCCATCTAGTTATTCTGCCATTTGTGATAGGCTTGTTTTCTAAATATTTTATGGCAGAATGATCTGTGTACAAGATAGTAGGATATCCAGTAATGTAATGTCTAAACTTATTGACAGTATGTATTACAGCTAGAAATTCTTTTTTAGTAACAGCGTAGTTTAATTCAGCAGGGGATAAATTTTTGCTGATGTAATAAATTGCATATGGTTTTTTATCCTCTTCCTGCCTAAGGACTGCCTCCAATGGCTGTATCTGAGGTATCAGATGATATCTAAAATGGCAAATCCCAATTTGGTCCTCGAAGGACTAGGGTTGTGGACACGAGATTCTTCAAATCCTTGAAAGCATGTTCACATTTTTCTGTCCAAAGAAAATCAACGTTATCGGTTAGTGCATATAAAGGTGCAGCAATATGCGAATAATGTTCTATAAACCTCCTATAATAACCAGAAAATCCAAGAAAACTGCTTACCTCCGTTTGAGTGGTAGGAGTGGGAATAAGCAAAATTATTTGGATTTTGGCTGGGTCTACCTGAATGCCAGCTGCTAAAATATAGTGTCCTAGGATAAGTCCTTTTGTCATCATCATATAACATTTTTCATGGCTTAAACAAAGCCTGGTAGCAATGCAGCATTGTAGGACTTTTTCTAGTGTATCCAGTGCTGGATCGAAATCATCTCCGTATGGTGTAAAGTCATCCATGTATACTTCAAGTCCTTCATTTA
>APFE031538472.1:32880-45362 GCA_000404065.3 Pinus taeda | reverse complement strand
GGCAGGAGCATTGCATAAGCCAAAAGGTAGAACTCGGTAGGCAAATGTTCCCCAAGGACAAGTAAAAGTAGTTTTGTCTTGGTCTTCAGGGGCAATCTGAAGCTGATTGTATCCACTGAAGCCATCCAGGAAAGAAAAGAATTTCTTTCCTGCCAAAGTGTCTAATACTTGGTCGATGAATGGGAGAGGGAAGTGGTCTTTTTGTGTTGCTTTATTTAGCTCTCTGTAATCCACATAGATTCTCCATTTCCCATTCTTTTTTGGTATCACCACAAGCGGAGAGACCCATTTACTATCAGAGATAGGATAGATAAAATTGACATCTAAAAGTTTTTGAAGTTCAGCTTTTACCACATCTTTTAGATGATGATTTAGTCTTCTCTGAGGTTGATGAACAGGTCTCGCATCTTTTTCTATATAAATGTGGTGTGTACATAACTGGGGGTCAATTCCTTTCATATTAGGGTAGTGCCATGCAAATGCTTCTTTATATTTCCTTAACAAATGGATGAGCATTATTTCTTGTTTGGATGTGAGGTTGACATTAATGTTTAAGGTTTTTCCCGGTTCAATTTCCACAATTTTACTATTTGCAACAGAGGTAACAGGTATTGTATGATCTCGTGCATCTTTAAGAGGATCTTCTTCTAATTCACTATCAAATGTTGCCTTTATCATGTGACATTGTGTGCGGGATGTGAGTTCAACTTGACTAATAAAATTATTAATGACATCGTCTTCTGTTTGGTCTTTGAAATCAAGTGCCTCTTGTATAGTTAATGGAGATCTAATGTTATCAGTAAGGTATGATATAGGGTGCCTATTAGTTTTGATTATTGTGACACTTGGCTGCGCTGGAGGACTTGATATCTGTTCCTCTAGTTATGGTCATATTTCCTTGCCGACAACCAATATAAGCATCGGCAGTGGTGAGCCAAGGTCTACCTAAAATCAATGGATGTCCATCAAGTCGGGTTTTGGGATTTATTATCAGAAAATCAGTTGGATATTCCCAGGAGTCAACAGAGACCATGACATCATGTAGTGTACCCTCTGGCCTAACCACAGATCAGTCAGCCAATTCTAGCAAGGTAGAGGTGGGTTCTACAGATGTAATGCCTAGCTTTTGGCAAGTAGTGGTTGTTAAGATATTGATTGCAGTTCCTAGATCAACTAAGGCATTGGAAAGGGTCTGATAGAGTGCCAACTACTTGGACTGTTGGATTATTTGTTATATTCCTCCTTGGTTTCTTTATACACAATTCTTTGATAGTTTTTTCATATATTGGGATGTCTTGAATGGCTTGGAGGAATGGAATTTTTATGTACAAATTTTGTAATTCTCCCAAAATGTAAAAATCATGATATTGTATAGGTCGAGGTATGATCAATCGTTCTGGGAACAGGGGAGAGGATGTGGTTGCTTGGTTATGAGTTTGTTGTTTATTCACATCCTCTTCTTGTGACATATGTTCTCTGGGTAACTGATTTTCAACCTGAACTGTCTTATCTCCCTCAGTTTCAATGATACGCCCAGATCTTAACTGAAGATCATTACACTCCCTCAGATCGACTCCTATTTTTGGTGTTTCTATGATTTGGACAAATTTGACCGGTTTGTTATTTGGATTAGGGTTAGGTTGGGCTGGGAGTTGTGGTCTCAGATTAGACTGGGGATTTTATTGTAAGGCTAGCATTGTAGGTTGAGGGAGCAGAATGGTTCCTAATGGCTGATGCATTGGTCTCTGCCAGTTTGTTTGCCAGGCTGAACTTTGTGAAGTAGGAGGAGTCCATTGTGGTGGGTATGCATTACTTTGCCAATATGGTGGGGTATAAGGAAGATTCGGCCAACCAGGTTGTCTTGCCTGATTCAGCCACGGGGTTGAGGAAGGAAACGACTGTGGTGACCAGTTTGAAAATGGGGGTTGAAATTAACTTTGCCACATATTATATTGTTGAGCATTATACTGTGGAGGCTAAAAAGAAGAAGTTGGGTCTGGAAACATACCAGATTGTCGCGGCTACCACTGACGGCGCTGGTTGATTAAATACACTAACTCTGGCTCTTCTTCTGCTTCCTTATATACTGCTTTTAATCCAGGAAGTGGGAGACAACTTTCTGTAAGGTAATATTTTGTGCAGATGGAGCATGTTTGGACTGCATCCAGTGGACACTCCTTATGGCTGTGCTTTTTCCTGCATCGGGGACAGAAGATTGCCAAATTCTGTTCTGCCTCCATTTGCTTCTGTTTGGCCTGCACAATATCAAGTTGTGTAGTTAGTGTCCCTAGTATATCAGTTTTAAAATTTTCCAATAAATTTCCAATTTCTACACGCGTTACTCCTTCTGTCGAAATTTCTCTTACAAACTGATCATGTTCTACCGGTTTTACTCTTGTGTTGCTTCTCGAGCTCCTGATACATAAATCAATAATTTCAGCAAAATTTTCTTGATAAATATCTCCTCTTCCCATAATGTTTAATGTTTCAATCCATTGTTCCTTCATGCCCCTTATTAATGCTGTTTTTAACACATTATCAGGTAAAGGCAGTGATGCATAAGGAGATCTTTGAAGATTATACTGAAAACGTTCCACATACTCCTTTAATGTTTCATTTGGTCTAGCTATAATCTGGAATATTTCGTCATTCATTTTTCTAGACCTGCAATAGTCTTGATATTTTTTTAGAAAATATTCCTTCATTTGATCCCAGTTGTTTATAACCCCGCCACCTAATCCCATAAACCATCTTAAAGCAGCCCCTTTTAGCGTAGAGGGAAATAGTTTCAGTTTCTGGGGGTCGGTGGTGTAATCATATCCCCTACACAGCACATCGAATTCAAATAGAAATGCATCTGGGTCTTCTGATGTAAGACCGTGGAATGTAGGGATATGTTGAAGCGGGATTTCTTTCATAGGCGCATTTGCTACAGAATCCACTATGGGGTATTGTAATGTAGAGGTTTGGGTGTTTGGCTAGTTTTGAGCCATTTGGTCGAATATATGCCAATAACCTTCTGGGATATCTAGGAGGGCATTCCTAGGTTGAGGGGGAATGGCTTTAACATGAATAGTTTTAATAGCACTTCCTCTATCTGGGATAATGAGAGTGCCTAATGTCTGAAGAGATTGAGTTTTTGCAGCACTTCCCTTGTCTGGGTTGTTAACTGGTTGAGTTTTCTCAAGAGGAGACCTCAGTTCCTCGGTTTCCCTTGTCTCTCCTCCTCCTTCACAAAGATTACTGAGATTCCCTTCCTGCAATAGTTCTGGAGTAAAATTTTCAATTTCTTGAAAGTCCTGCTCTTCATTTTGGCTATGCACCTCAGCAAAGGCTACAAATGGTGATCCTGTGGCCTGAAGGGGACTAGTAGACTGTCTAGAAATAACTTTTTTGGGTCCTACTGAGGGTTGAGATTCTACTTTCTTGAATATTTCGTCCATGAAGGTTGGTCAGCCAAGGGTCACTGGCCCCTTAGGTTTTTCTGGCTTGGGTAGAGGTTTGGAATTCTTTTCTATCTTTTTCTACTTAGTCATGCACACAAATTAACTACTAAATTCTACCCAAACAAAACAGCAGCAAATCTGTAGGAAAGAGGGGAGAGGAGCAGGGCTGTTACATGCTCCACACATAGGTTCTTACCTTCCATTTTTAAAACCCAATTCTTCCCTAGCATGTTCGTACAGTACTCTGAAAAAAGCACAAATGGCTACACTCTTTCCTCGGCAATGACGCCAAAATGTCAAGCTATAAAAAGGGTCTCTTTCACCTCTAATTACCTCACATTAATATGTCAATTCGGGAACGTTTTGTTATTTCAAAGAGTGTCTCAGTCTGAGGCTATCATTTACCAGAGTAATGCTAGTAGTACAGTGCTCGAAAATACAAGAGTAAACAGATGCTTGTTTATAGCTAACTACTTCAAAATATTAAACCACACATTCGGAAAAATAAGCAATTTATCAGTCAAGGGTTTAGTAGCAATAAATCATCCCTTTGTAAACTGATGGAAAAGGAAATCAGAGAACAGATCGTGGATCTGGGAGCTGGATAGTCGATGTCAATGCTCACTACATCTTGGGATCATTCTTCACACGAAAATAACAAATGACAGGAAATGAAACGACAGATAAGAAATGGAACAACAATTAAGAAATAGAACAACAACCCTGGAATGGAACAGCAGTTAAGAAATTGTAACGGCAACTATGTTTAACAAGGAGTAACACCTTAATCTATAAGATCAAATGCACTAATCGTAATCTACAGGAATCAAACGACAATCCTTCACTCTTAAGGGCGGATTGAACAACACACCAAAATGGAACATCATTGCTTATAGATCCAACAATCGGAAAGAACATAACTCCCAAGATGAATTCCGTAATGTCAATGAACAAGTGCACAGCACAAAGGCTCTGTAATTAAACAGCAACAATATTCTGTAAAGACTAGCAGTATTATATCAACACTTAAAAGAACGGTGATAAGATGCAGAGTCAATACAATAGTTCTGTCTTTAGAAGCCTTAACAAATCAAACATAACAGAGCATGTGATGTAAACTTACAAAACACATCAGATTACCAAATAACGTCGATAAGCAAACCACGCATAAACCAAATGTAATAGTACAGGAGCAAGTGTCCTCCAGGGCCGGGCCCTTAGCCTACAGGGGTACACCGCTTGAAGTTATTCCAGACTCAAAGATGAAATAGTAACCTAGTTTGTATTAATGCATAAAGCGGAATTACAATAGATAAGTTCTTAACGAGACTCGATGATCAAAGTTTTGATCTTAAAGGAAATTACATGAAACATAACAAATTCTAAGTCTCCTCGAGCTAACAGTGCTGCCCCTTTTTATAACCGTTAGTCCTCAGTCATTTCTTTTCTTTCCTGCGCCGAGCTGATATCTCCACTTCCTTTCCAGGGCTGATTTGATTTGATTTGCTTTGCTTTGTTTGCATACGGTTCCCCATCAAAGGGACAACAGTTAACCCGTCCTTGTCCTTTCCTTTGGAACAACAGTTTCTCGTTTTTCCTACTTTCTGCATAAGGAAATGACAATTGTCAGTGTTTTCGTCTTGCATATTAATCTCACATGTTTTATTACAATTCCTTATCATTTTGCTAGTTCATGATGCAAAAGTTTTGTAAGTTCTAATGAAAAGATGCTGAAATAATTACCAAAAAATACCTTTTTTAGTACTCCACAGGTTGCAAATGGAGGAACTATAAATTGTTCTAGAAAATTCCATAATATCAAGCTAACCATGGGGGAATATGTATTGAATAGTCTAATTATTTCCATTTCAATGGGCGGCGTTCATGTTGTACTAGGAGTCCAATGGCTACAATATTTGGGTATGATAGATTTTAATTTTCAAGAACTTTTCTTGAAATCCTTTTGGGAAGGAAAGGAAGTTGAATTAAGGGGTATCATAGGGAAACTAGGAAAGCTAATTAGCTGTAATGGCATGAAAATGCATATAAATAAAGAAGAACAAGGCGTAATTGCACAATTTTTCCCCTCAGAGATTCAAACATTGAGATCATCTATTTCTCAAGATCTCTAAAAAGTCTTGCACAATCATTCCAAGGTATTTGAAATTCCCAAAGGCCTCCCACCTATTCTTGATCATGGTCATGCTATTCATTTGATTCCATGAAGTGTTCCTCCTAACATCAGGCCTTACAAATATCCCTATGCCCAAAAGAGTGAAATTGAATGTATGGTTGAAAAAATGTTAGAGGTCGGTATAATTAAACCTACTCAAAGTTTTATCTTTTCTTGAGTAGTATTGGTGCATAAGAAGGATGGATCGTGGCACATGTGTCCGGATTGTAGGGAGCTCAACAAGTTCATTATTAAAGATAAATTTCCCATTCCTGACATTGATGAATTGTTGGATGAATTACATGGAGCAATTGACCTCAAAAAGTTTGATCTTCATTTGGGATATCATCAAATTAAAATGAATACTGGAGACATTCCAAAAACAACATTTAGAATTCAAGAGGGTCATTATGAATTTTCAGTCATGCCTTTTGTCCTTACCAATCCACCTTCTATATTTCAAGGTTTAATGAATTCCATTTTCGAACCCTTGCTTAGGATTTTTTTTTAGTATTTTTTGATGATATACTAATGTACAACAAGTCTTGGAAGTATCATGTCCAACATGTTGATAGGGTGCTCAAATTCTTGGAGGAGAAATAATTATATGAAAATATTTCCAAATGTTTCTTTAGAATACAGGAAGTGGAATATTTGGGTCATATTTTATCTCATGAGGGTGTTAAGGTAGACCTTGGGTGGACCGTAACAAAAATAAAGCCATTAAGGAATGGAAAATCCCCAAAACCATAAAGCATATTTGAGGATTTTTTGAGTTGAGAGGGTATTATCACAAATTTTTTAATAATTGTGGGAGAATAGAAGAACCTCTAACAACATTACTAAAGAAAGATGCATTTTATTCGACTCCAAAAGAAAATAAAGCATTTTAACATCATAAAGAGGCTATGTGCCAAGCACTGGTCTTAGCTATGCCCGACTTCACAAAAATTTTTATTGTGGAATGGGATGCCTCAAGAAATGGAATTGATGTTGTTTTAATGCAAGAACGAAGACCCATTGCTTTTGAAAGTCGTTTAATCAAAGGAAAATATTTACAAAAACCTGTTTATGAGAAGTAAATGTTGGCAATACTACATGTACTAAAGAAACCACAACCTTACCTAATGGGAAGACACTTCAAGGTAAAAAGAAATCATGATAGTCCTAAATACTTTTTGGAACAAATATTATCCTTAGAAGAGAAGAAAACATGGGTCACAAAGATTGTTAGGTCCCTACACTAATAGTGTAACCCCTTATTGTTATTAGTGTAACCCCCTTATTATATTGTTGTGCCCATGTAGTTCCCATATTGTTATTATTGTGCCCCATAGAAGCCCACTGTTGTTATTTTTGTGCCCTTACATTATTATTGTTATGTCAGCTTTGATTATATTATGACCCCTTAGACTCCTATATATAGAAAGTAGGTCTTGCCATTTGTATCAACCAAAAATTGTTCATTTGTGTAATGTAAAGGAGGTTGCCCCCTCGAAGAGGCTAATTTCTAAGGCGTTGATATTTTTTTCTATCTTTTTTGTGAGTTGGTTTCATAACTTTTGGTATGAGAGCTTTGGATTCTAGGGTTGCATTGCTCAAAACAAGTCATCGTGGATTTTTCGCTATAAAATTTTCGCTATGAAGTTTCAGAACCTAAAAAAAAACCCATTTGAGCCACAATCTTTACGAACGTCGGGCCCAAATTTCAGATATTTTCTCGCTATATTTATGGAGATATGATCTAAGGATGTTAGTGTTTTTGCAAACTCCAGAATTCCATCTCAAATAGATCAGTGTGGAAGTTTCACTATAATTTTGTTTCTATGAAGGTTCAGAATCTCAAATTAAAACCCATTTGAGTTGAAATCGTGGTGCAGCGCGGGCCCGAATTTCAGAGCTTGTTTTGCTATCTGGTAAATTGGATACTATAGATGGAGCAATATTTTTATATACATGATATATGACTGTTACAAAATGTACATATTTCATATTTATATTTAGAACCAAATTAGTTTGTATCGTATAGAGATTTTTTTTGCTCGTAAATCACTTGTCACCTGGTCAATTTTCATGGAGGAAATGATAGCATATTATGAGGATACAAAGAGAAACACCTTCTTTAGACAGTTGATAAATCTCAAAAAAAGGGGTTCAATGGAAAAGCACAATGAGGACTTCCAAAAATTGAATATAAGGGTAAATGATATTCTAAAGAAGCAAGGGATTGATGTCTTCATAGGGACTTTAAACGATAACATTCAACATGAGGTTCGTCTTTGGGAACCTGATTCATTAGAGAAGGCATTTAGGTTGGCAAGAAAAATTGAAAGCGGAATTATGGAAACAAGGAATCATACCACTCACAGTTATAAATATGGATGTGTGTTTGCTCCTAGCCTTCCACAACCTACAAGGTTTACACCAGAACAATTGGAAGAAAAAATAGAAAAAGGGCTTTGTTACAATTGTGATAGCAAATACACTAAAGGTCATAAGTGTGCTGAGAAGAAATTATTTTACATAGATTGTGAAGTGGAGGAAGAAAAGGATTAAGAACCGTCAAAAGAAGAGGATATACACCAGGAACCAACCCTAGACAAAGAAGAAATGAATCCGAACATATCTTGTAAAGCATTGGTAAGAATTACCAATCCGTAAACTCTCAAGATAGAAGGACATATCAAGAAGAAAAATGTTCAAGAAGTGAAAGATCACATTGAGCATTAAGAAATGAATCCAACCATATCTTGTAATGCATTGGCAGAAATTACCACTCCTTAAACTCTCAAGACAGAAGTACATATCAAGAAGAAAAAGGTTCAAGTAGTGAAATATCACATCGAGCATCAACAACAATTTCTCCAAATTTTAAAAGATAATGCCACTTTGGTGCATAATCGAATGAAAGAACATGCATATCAACATCGCAATGAAATAAGTTTTGATGTAGGAGATTTGGTGTTATGAAACCAACTCAAGAAAATATAGAAAAGATACATCAACACCTTAGAATTCAGTCTCTTCGAGGGGGAAACCAACTTTACATTACATAAATGAACAATTCTTGGATGATACAAATGAAAATACCTCCTTTCTATATATAGGAGTCTAAGGGGTCATAACATAATAAGAGCCGACATAACAATAATAATGTAGGAGCACAATAATAACAATAGTGGGCTTCTATGAGGCACAAGAGTAACAATATGGGCACTACATGGGTACATCGATATAATAAGTGGGTTGTAATAATAACAATAAGGGGTTACACTAGTAGTATAGGGGCCTAGCATGCCCCTCTCCTTCAAAAATTGTTGTCCTCAACACTTGAATAGTTCTTTATGCTTCTGTATAAAATTCTTGTCCTCCCATGTGTAATCTTCAGTAGGTAAGTTCTTCCACTTGATGAGATACTTTGAAATTGATCGATTTCGTAGCTGTCGGGTTCTTGTTTCTGTGACTACTCCAGGTTCCAAAATGATTTTTCCTTCCTCTTCAATTTCTGGCAATATTGTTTGAATTGGGGTCTTTTGCAACTTTTGAATAAGTGGCCATACTTCTTTGTCCTTCTTCCATTCATCCCTTGCTTCGTTTATCCAATCTAGTTGGATAATAGAAATAGCACAAAACAATGCTTCCACATCCTCATCCTTGAAGAGTCCTTCCCATCGGTAAGGTAGCCATTTTTAAGTGCATGTAGTGTTGCCAACATTTTCCTTCTCATAAATAGCTTGCTTAGATGTAGCAGTAAATACCCAACACCTACATCAATTTTTTTTCACTATGATGTGATCTACCTGTTGTTTCATTGATTTTGCACCAAAGTGGCGTTATCCTTAAAAGTTGGAGAACTTGGTTGTTGATGCTGATGTGAACTTTCACTACTTGAACTTTTTCTTCTTGAATATGTCCTTCTATCTTTAGAGTTTGAGGAGTGGTAATTTCTTCCAATCCTTTACAAGATATGGTCGGATTCATTTCTTGACGCTCGATGTGATCTTTCACCTCTTGAACATTTTTCTTCTTGATATGTCCTTCTATCTTGATAGTTTAAGGAGTGGTAATTCCGACCAATGAATTACAAGATATGGTTGGATTCATTTCTTCTTTCTTGATGTGATATTTCACTTCTTGCACCTTTTTCTTCTTGATATGTCCTTCTATCTTGAGAGTTTGAGGAGTGGTCATTCTTGCCAATAGTTTACAAGATATGGTCTGATTCATTTCTTCTTTCTCTAGGGTTGGGTCCTGGCATATATCCTCTTCTTTTGATGTTTCTTGATACTTTTCTTCCTCCTCTTCATACTCTTTTTAAAATAATTTCTTCTCATCACACTTATGACCTTTAGTGCATTTGCTATCACAATTGTAACAAAGCCCTTTTTCTCTTTTTTCTTCCAATTGTTGTGATGTAACCCTTGTAGGTTGTGGAAGGCTAGGAGAAACAACACTTACATCTTTATAGTTCTGAGGGGTAGACTTCCTTGTTTCCATAATTTTACTTTCCAATATGTCACAAAGCCCTTTTACTCTTTCCAATTGTTTTGGTGTTACTCTAAAGAAGGTGTTGCTCTTTGTATCCTCATAATGTGCTATCATTTCCTCCGTGAGAATTGACCACATAACAAGTTGTTTACGAGAACAAATCCCTTTATACCATAAAAGTTGATCCAGTTTTAAATATGAAGATGCAATACATACCTTTTGTAACAGTGGTACACCATGTAGATCAAAATATTCCTCCATCTGAAGTATCCAATTTACTGGATCCTTGCCATCAAACTTCCTCATCTTGCTTTTTCTTGATTTTAGGACCTCGATCTTGAAATTAATGTAACTCTGTACTTTCAGATATTTAAGTTTTGAAATTTCTACCTGCAGTAGCCCTCTGTGTCCTCTTTCCAATGCCACCAGTCTGATCCAAATTGGATTCTCCAAGAAAGAGTTATGCACAATCTCCCAAGATGACCTGATTATAGACCTTTCCAGAAGAGAAAAATTGTATGAAGTGCCACGTGTCAATTTTTCGAACTTTGGCTCTGAAAAAGATATAAAAGAAGCTATAGTCTGTCCTCTTTTTGTACCTTCTGATGAAATTTCAATCCAATACTCAGAGAGAAAGTTATGATGATTTTCCCCAAGTCACCTGTTTGGAATGTAATTCAGGAGTCTATAAAAAGACCAACTTCCTTAGATCATATCTCCGCAAATATAGCGCGAAAAGCTATGAAATTCGGACCCGAGATTTAGCACAATTTTTTCTCAAAGGGGTTTTTTTTCAACTTCTGAAACATCGCAGAAAAAAAGTTATAGCGAAAATGCCACGATGACCTGTTTGGAGCAGCGAAACCCTATAATCCAAAAGCTCTGATACCAAATGTTATGAAACCAGCTCAAGAAAAGATAGAAAAGATAGATCAACGCCTTAGAATTCAGCCTCTTCAAGGTGGCAAACTCCTTTGCATTACATAAATGAACAATTCTTGGATGATACAAATGACAATACCTCCTTTCTATATATAGGAGTCTAAGGGGTCATAACATAATCAGAGCCGACATAACAATAATAATGTAGGGGCACAATAATAACAATAGTGGGCGGCACAAGAGTGACAATATGGGCACTACATGGGTACATCAATATAATAAGTGGGTTGTACTAATAACAATAAGGGGTTACACTAGTAGTATAGGGGCCTAACATTTGGTATTTTTACGGCTACATCTATACAAACAAATGTCCCTCAAGCAAGCTATTTATGAGAGGGAAATATTTGTAATACTTCATGCACTTAAGAAATGGCGACCTTACCTAATGGGAATATACTTCAAGGTAAAAATGGATCATGATAGTCTTAAATACTTTTTAGAGCAAAGATTAACTTCAAAAGAACAAAAAAAATGGGTCAGAAATATGTTGGGTTATGACTTTGAAATCATCTACAAAAAAGGGAAGCAAAATGTTGTTGCAGATGCACTATCAAGAAAGGATGAGGACATGGAAGCATTTTTTTGTGATATTTCTATTATCCAACTAGATTAGATAAACGAGGCAAGGGATGAATGGAAATATTATGAAGAAGTGTTTCCACTCATTCAAAAGTTGTAGAAGATCCCAGTTCAAGTAATATTACCAGAACTTGAAGAGGAAGGAAAAATCATATTGGAACCTGAAGCAATCACAAAAACAAGAAATTGACAACTATGAAATTGATCAATTTCAGAGTATCTCATCAATTGGAAGAACTTACCCGCTGAAGATTCCACATGGGAGGATGAGAAGTTTATACGGAATCATCTAGAACTACTCAAGCATTGAGGACAACACTTTTTGAAGGAAAGGGGTTACTTAGGTCCCTATACTACTAGTGTAACCCCTTATTGTTATTAGTGCAACCCCCTTATTATATTATTGTGCCCATGTAGTCCCCATATTGTTATCATTGTGCCCGATAGAAGCCCACTATTGTTATTGTTGTTCCCTTACATTATTATTGTTATTTCGGATCTGATTATATTATGACCTCTTAGACTCCTATGTATAGAAAGCAAGTCTTTTCATTTTTAACATCCAAGAATTGTTCATTTGTGTAATGTAAAGGAGGTCTCCCCCTCGAAGAGACTGATTTTTAAGGCATTGATCTATCTTTTCTATCTTTTTGTGAGTTGGTTTCCTAACAAAGATGTTGGGTTATGACTTTGAAATAATCTACAAAAAAGGGAAGAAAATGTTGTGTTGGGTCCCCATAATACTAGTGATTACCCCATTACTATTGTAGTTGTACCCCTTATTAATATTGTTGTGCCCCTATTGTGCACATATTGTTACTATTGTGCCCCATAGAAGCCCACTATTGTTA
>APFE031538472.1:0-13538 GCA_000404065.3 Pinus taeda | reverse complement strand
CCATCCTGTCATTGTGAATTCACTGGATGATTGCAGGATTCAATTTACTTCACCAAAGTCTGGAATCGCTCGTTCAGGTATCATCAAATCAGATGAAGATTGACACATGTCTGAAAACAGCATTTAGAACTTCATGAGGTCATTATGAATTTTTGGTCATGCCTTTTGGCCTTACCAATGCACCTTCAACATTTCAAGGTTTGATGAATTCAATTTTCAACCCATTCCTTAGAAAATTTGTGTTAGTATTTTTTGATGATATACTAATCTACAACAAGTCTTGGAAGGATCATGTTGAACATGTTGACAGGGTGCTACAACTATTGGAGGAGAAACAATTATATGCAAAAAGATCCAAATGTTTCTTTGGATTCCAGGAGGTGGAATATTTGGGTCATATTGTATCTCATGAAGGAGTTAAGGTAGACCCTAGAAAAATTAAAGCCATTAAGGAATGGAAAATCCCCACATCCATAAAGCATCTGTGGGGATTTCTTAGGTTGACAGGGTATTATCGCAAGTTTGTTAACAATTATGGAGGAATAGCAGCACCTCTAACAACATTATTGAAGAAAGATGCCTTTTCATGGACTCCAGAAGCAACAAAGGCCTTCGAACATCTTAAAGAGGCAATGTGCCAAGCACCGGTCTTAGCTACATGGTACTTCACAAAAACCTTTATTGTGGAATGTGATGCTTTAGGAAATGGAATTGGTGCTGTTTTAATGCAAGATGAAAGACCCATTGCTTTTGAAAGTCATCCAGTCAAGGGAAAGGTTTTACACAAAGCTATTTATGAGAAGGAAATGTTGGCAATACTCCATGCACTTAAGAAATGGTGACCCTACCTAATGGGAAGACACTTCAAGGTAAAAACAGATCATGATAGCCTTAAATACTTTTTAGAACAAAGATTATCCTCTGAAGAGCAACAAAAGTGGGTCACAAAGATGTTGGGTTATGACATTGAAATCATCGACAAGAAAGGGAAGCAAAATGTGGTGGCAGATGCACTCTCAAGAAAGGATGAGGATGTGGAAGCATTATTGTGTGCCATTTCTATTATCCAACCAGATTAGATAAACGAAGCAAGGGAGGAATGGAAGAATAACGAAGAAATGTGGGCATTTATTCGAAAGTTACAACAAGATTCTAGTACATCTGATACATTTAGCTAGCAAAATGATTCTTTATGTTACAAAGATCGCTTATACCTTTGTAAGAATTCCCAACTAAAAAAAAAAATTCTGATGGAATTGCACACTTCTCCCTTAGGAGGGCACTCAGGATTTTTAAAAACTTACCACAAGGTTAAGAAGGAATATTTTTGGGATTGCCTTAAATCAAATATTCAAAAAATTGTGCCAGAATGTTTGGTTTGCCAGCAAAATAAAGTTGAAACAATTAAGACACCGGGTTTATTACAACCTTTATCCATTCCAAGCCAATGTTGGGAGGAGGTTTCAATGGATTTTATCATAGGTTTACCCAAGTCTGAGGGAAAGAGTGTCATCGTGGTGGTAGTTGACAGACTTACTAAGTATGCACACTTTTATGCATTATCACATCCATTTAAAACCAGTATAGTATCTACTTCATTTATGGAAACAATTCAAAAGATACATGGAAACCCAAAGATTATTGTAAGTGACAAAGATCCCATTTTCACTGGAAATTTTTGGACATAATTATTTTCTTGTCTTGGTACTCAGTTAGCTCATAGCTCATCTTATCATCCTCAATCAGATGGGAAAACTGAGATAGTAAACAAATGTTTGGAAGGATATCTTTGTTGCTTTGTATCTGATAAACAGACACAATGGGTCAAATGGTTGCCTCTGGCTAAATGGTGATATAACACTTCCTTCAATACAGCAACAAAAATGACCCCATTTATGGCACTTTATCGATATCAGCCACCATCCATCACATCATATTTAAGAGAAAATTCTAAGGTTCAAGCAATGGAACATCACATCAAACATCAACAACAAGTCCTGCAACTCTTAAAGGATAACCTCGTGTTAGCACAAAATAGAATGAAACAATAGGCATATCAACATCACAGCGAAATAAGTTTTTATGTAGGTGATTGGGTATTCCTACGGCTACAACCATATAAGAAAATGTCCCTCAAGCAAACTAAGAATGATAATAAATTATCACCAAAGTATTATGGTCCATACAAGGTGTTGCAAAAGATTGGTACTATGGCAAACAAAATAGAGCTTCCTGCAGCTTCTCGATTGCACCCAGTTTTCCATGTTTCATGTTTAAAGAAGGTTATAGGCGACAAGCTCCCAGTTCAAAAAATATTGCCAGAAGTTGATGAGGAAGGAAAAATTATATTGGAACCGGAAGCAGCCACAGAAACAAGAACTCGACATCTATGAAATCGGTCAATTTAGGAGTATCTTATAAAGTGGGAGAACTTATCCACTGAAGATTCCACATGGGAGGATGAGAATTTTATACAGAAGCATCTAGAACTACTCAAGTGTTGAGGACAACACTTTTTTGAAGGAGAGGGGCACGTTGGGTCCCTATAATACTAGTGATTACTCCATTAATATTGTAGTTGCATCCCTTATTAATATTTTTGTGCCCCTATTATCCCCATATTGTTATTACAGTGCCCCATAGAATCCCTCTATTGTTTTTTTTGTGTCTTTATATTATTATTGTTAGGTTGGATAGGTTATATTGTGACTCCTTAGACTCCTATATATAGAAAAGAGGGTTTTTCATTTGAATGATCCAAGAATTCTTCATTTATGTAATGTAAAGGAGGTTGCACCCTCGAAGAGGTTGAATTCTAAGGCGTTGATCTATCTTTTCTATCTTTTCTTGAGCTGGTTTCATAACACACAATCAATCCTAATTCATTCTTGAAGGAAAGCGAAGTGAAAGGATAAACAAGAGAAGGTAGCAGCAATCATTTGAGGAGGTTTTTTCCCTCATACGAAGTTTGTTCTCTTAAGCGGCATTATGCTCTGATCTAGGGTTTCATGGGAATACTATTGGGTTGTAGATCCAATCTAGCCACTGATTGGATGGATAGTTCAGTACTAAAGATACTGAAGCCATCTAAGGGCTAGAGGAGCCCTATCTCTTCCATCACATGCATCTGCATACTGAAGCAAAGGGTTATGTCTTTGCTGACCTATAACAGTCATCCATTTGGCATCACAAACTTACAAATTGAGAGATTGTTATGTATGGGATGAGTCTTCATGAAGTGTGGGGATAGAAAAAGGCTAGAAGAGCCTATCCGAGATCATCGTTTTTGACTGGAATGGAATGTTGTAATATATGCAATACATATATGTTGTCCATGTAGTGATGTAAGAAGCAACTTCATGAATGTATGTGGATACGCAACAACAAAAACTCAATAAATATACATACGCACAACCCAGGTGGATACGCAGCTCAATGAATATATATATACACGCAGTCACTCAGGCAACACGCTGTCACTCACGCAATATATATATATATATAGACACACACACACACACACACACACACAGCTTTCGCACTCAGGCAATATATATATTGAAAACGTATTACTGTAGATGACAACATGATTGTGTATTTTGAGACTACATGGAGCGTTTCAGATCTATAGCCTAGATACTTTTCTAGGCTGCAAGCCATAACAAGCAGCTAAGGCTGACTACAGTGTTATAGTGTTGCAGCATGATGATGCACAAGCAGCATAATGATGATAGGAGCTCCATGATGTATGGGAAACACAGTATGTTGCAACATGATGATGCATAGGTAGCATAATGATGATGATGCACATTAGCCAGGAGCTACATGATGAATGGGAAACATGATCATGGACAACATGATGCATGAACAGTATGATGTATGGGCAACATAGTATGATGCAGCATGATGGTGCTACATGGTAAGGTGCATCAAATGGAGAAGGTGTAGCACTATAATAGGTGAAGAAGTCACCTCTGTAGATATCATAAGTCAAAGTATTGACTTATATTGTAAATGTACTATCTCTCTCACTTTCTCTGCTGAACTTTGAAGAACATAAAAGAAGAATTGATCAAGGGTTTCCTCACATTGTGGAGTTTGTCCCTGGCTAGCACCACATCTTGTGTCCTCTTGTCTTGGCATGTCTTATGCGATTTATATTTATGTTCTATATGTAGTTTATCTTAATGCTGATGTGATTGCTAACCGTGAAAATTTAAATAAATTTCTCTAGCATAGAACATACCTAAAATTAACATGGTATCAGAGCTGAGGTGAAGACAATGCCCAAGCAAGAGTGAAAGAGCAATCACCAAAGACAGTTGGGACAAGACAGAAGGATCAATGGGTTCTTCATAACTCACTTAGGGTGAAGTCGAAGCAGAGCATATTATCAAAATGGCGCAACAGAACTTCTGATGGCCTACCTAAAGATCACTTCATTAGGAAGTACGGATCTAAGGGTGGAAGGAAAGGTAGATGTCTTGGTTATGAGTTCGGCCCTTATGCGAAAGAGTGTCTGAATGGCAAAGATGCAGGTCATGAAGGACACAACTGACTCTTCAAGGAAGCAAGGAACCCCAGGAATGGAAGTCGAAGGTTTTAAGGTGGCATTCGTTGATGGAAATGTATAAATCATAGTATATGGGGTTCGTTCTAAGAAATTCCACGATCATTTAGACATACACAGAGCCAGTTCTTCTAAATTAGATTTGTTAACTTCGTTATAACCAGCCTAGATCCATCTTAACTTTGGATCTATCAAGTGCCAAGAGGGATCGAATCTCTCAATATGCAAACCTATTTTTTGAGTGAAAAACATGACGAAAGGTTTGCACCTCGAGATATTTGATCCCTCTCGGTGCTTTATAGATCTGGAGTTAAGATGTGTCTAGGCTGGTTTCAGCTGTGTGTGGCCAAGGAAAATCTATCAAACATATGATTAATTTTATCAATAATATGTGAAAAACATCTAATATTGATAAACCATTTTAAATATGTTTGAGATTTATCTAGTCATTTTAATTTTAATTTTTCTTAGTGATAAATATTATCAATAACTTTAATGACGAAAATTGATGAAATAAAAATTTTGAATGCAAAGTGACAATGTAATAGTGTTGAATGATAGAAAATTTGAATAATAAAAATGTAGCCAATTACAAATAGTCTTCATTGCGATCAATCTCAAAGTATTTTCTTCTAATATTCTTATTGTCATGCTTGTCAGTTTTCTCATATTTTCATATCGATTATATGGAAAGGAAAGTTGAAATTGTAAACCATTTAAATATTTAGCTCGTGTTTTTGCAGTAAACATCATACCTTATCTCTCTTTGCTCTCCAATATTTATAGGTTGAATTACTATAACACAAAAATCAATGTACATTGTCAATAATTTTTTGCGCTTACATTGAAATCAATGCACTATTAATTCAATCACTTTAAAATTAATGTACCATCATACATCCAATTGCATCAAATGAGAAATTGACATATACAATCAAATCAATGCATCTAATTAAAGCAATAAAATAGTATTAGAAAACAACATCTAAACTAAAATCAATGCATCTAATCCAAGTAATCGAATAGGATTAGAAATCAACGTTTACATTAAAATCAATGGATCTAGTGCAAATAAGAAAATAAGATTAGAAACCAACATCTACATGTAAATCAATGCATCTAGTGGAAGCAATCAAATAGGATTAGAAATCACCATCTACACTAAAATCAATTAATTTAGTGCATGCAATCAAATATGATTAGAAATCATCTACATTGAAATCAATCTACCTAGAGCAAGCAATCAAATATAGTTATAAATCAACATCTACATTGAAATTAATGCATCTAGTGCAATAAATCAAATAGGATTAAAAATCACCATCTTCTCCAAAATCAATGCATTTAGTGAAAAAAATCAAATAGGATTAGCAATCAACATCTACATTAAAATCAATGCATCTAGTACAAGTAAGAAAGTAATATTAGAAACCAGTATCTACATTGAAATAAATGCATCTAATGGAAGCAATCAAATAGGATTATAAATCATCTATATTGAAATCAATGCATTTAGTGCAAGAAATCAAATAAGATTAGAAATAAACATCTACATTGAAATCAACACATCTAGTGCAATAAATCAAATAGGATTATAAATCACCATCTATACTGAAATCAATGCATTTAGTGCAATAAATAAAATAGGATTAGAAATCACCATCTACACTAAAATCGATACAATTAGTGCTAGAAATCAAAGGAGTAGTCTACCTAGGTGGTAGAATGGCCCGTTTTCCATCACCGGTCGGAAAATCATCCAGTTTCGGCCACTGGGAATGTCTCCGCCCTCCGCCACCCTCCCCTAGATCCGCCACCTTCCTTCTCTGCCACCCTCCCCTGGCAATCCTAACATTCCCTACCATTCCTTGACAAAAAATCGGATTCGGATCGCAGCTGAAGGGCCTGACATCCCCTGACAGATCGGGGACGAGCTATTGCAGCCGCAGAGTATTATTTCGGGGAGCTCCTTATTCCAGTTCCAATTCGAATTTTCACCCGCTCGCTGCAATGCATAATCCTTGAAAGACTCAGGCTGTTCCAATGCATTTTTGCAATTGTATGAAAGACCCTGACCAAGATTGCAATGCATAATCGTTGACCCGTAGAATCAGCGATATACCTTATCTGTCATCAAATGTCGTGGGCAAAAGAGGATTCAGGGTACTCCCCACTTGAGAGAATATTTACAGGATGTACCAACTTTTGGAAATCCTCTTATGCATAACCAGTATTTTCGCCCCATTGAAGGGTTTTTTGTGATTGAGAACGATATGGTAATGGAGGACATTGTTGTGGATATCCAGATAATGTCAAGGGAAACACAAGTACTATATCACAGAGGAGGGCCTCGGTTTGAGATACGTTTTATCCCTGATGAAGTCCATGCTGCTATTGTTACATGTGGGAGGTTATCACCTGACGTTAACATAGTCATCAGAGAGCTTGTAATTGGTCTCTGGTTTCGGTATGGAGTAAGGGATATAAGAGGGATCAGGTCAGGCTATCGTGGGTTTTATTCATCAGAGCCTGTGGTTTTGTATCCCAAGTTGGTGGATGATTGGCACAAGATAGGAGGGACAATGCTGGAGACCTCGAGGGGGGGATTTGATTTGCAAAAGATACTTGATGGCATTGAAGCCCATGGTTTTAACCAGGTTTATCTCATTGGTGGGGATGGTACCATGAAGGGTGCAGTGAAGATATTTGAAGAAATTAAGAGGAGGAGACTAAAGGTTTCCATTGCTGGGATCCCAAATTTTGTGGATAATGATGTGGGGATTATTGATGTGTCCTTCGGGTTTCACACAACAGTTGAGGTAGCCCAGAGTGCCATCAATGCAACCCATGTTGAGGCCGAGAGTGCCCCTAATGGAGTAGGGCTGGTTAAGTTGATGGGTAGGAATACTGGTCATATTGCATTACAATCAACTTTGGGTAGCAGGGATGCGGATTTTTGTCTTATACCTGAAAGCCCATTTTATCTGGAGGGAGAAGGGGGGTATTATTCCTGAAAGCCCATTTTTCTGAGTACTGAATGATTATGATGCAAGCACAATACTTGTTGGCACGGTATTAAGGCAAGAATGGAAACCAATAGCATTGTTGAATGAACCTGAATATTTTCCAAGTATTGAACCAATAGCATTGTTACCCTTCTTGCCTTAATACCGTGCCAACAACTATTGTGCTTGCATCATAATCCTCCTACAAAATCTTGCTGAAATGGGGTAATGATTACACAGATTCCTTGTAATATTTTGTTTAACCTATTAAAGCTTTATTGTGCCTATGAGCTCGATTGGAATCCTTGCGCCTTCATACATTTTGTCATTGTCATTGAACTTCCTATAAACATTTGCTATAATGTAAACTCTTAGCCTCTATAATGCTGCAGGTGTAGGTCATTCTGATATTGCCTTCACTTTCTTTGGATCCATGCACAATCGATCCTTGGGCACCATGAAACCAAGGTAAACCCATTGTCAAAAGGGATGACCCATTGTCAAAAGTAGACTGGACAGAGACCTTCTCGATTTAGCCAGCAGGGTAGTAGCAAGAACCCCACATAAAAATAGCAGCAACATTGCAGCAAACAGGGAACCAGAATTTGACCCATCAGGAGAAAACCAGTGTGCTTATCTTCTCCTCCTCCAAATCACAAAACTGCAATTCTCCATTATGGCTTCAAAGTTCAATGCATTCACAAAAATTGTTCCTGGACCTGATCAAATTTCTTCTAGTCAATGCATTCCATGGGGGAATCTCACATCTACAAAGCTCCCCTTGAAGACATTACATGTGGCCAGGAGCTTAACACTGTCATCTAGATAAATTTCTACATCAAGGGAAGATCCAATATTCCAAGATTGTTTTGACAAAGGAAGATTCTGGATGAAGAGAGAGAATGCAAGGACCTTGTGCAGCTAATCTATGCCCAACTGCTTGTTGTCCCCAGCTTGCTTCAAGCTTTCTCAGTTAACATGTCCAATTCATCACTCTTGCATTCTAATATTTCCTTGGTTCCATAATAGCATTCAGGAGCTTAGTACATTATGATAGCATTCGTAGCATAGGCATAAAGTGTTCCCTACCACAACAACAGGTAATTCCATAAGCTTCCTTATGGTGAAATTGAAATTCCTGTCAACACCATTTTGAATGGGGGAGGTTGGCATTTTGTTCACTTAATATAATTAGTGAATAGAAGAATGTAGCAGTAGCTTACTTCATTAGATTTCCTTGACATCTTTCAAAACCAATCCTGAGGCAGCCCTTCTAACCAAGGCTGAGATTTCAATAAACTAGCATATCCTCAAAGTAGGGAAAGAGGATGTCAAAGTGAATCAAGATAGTTATGTTGCTTGAAAATTTGGGAATTCTTTTTTTTTTCGGATAATCCATAAATAACAAATCAAGGATTCATTGAATGAAGCTATAAACAACACATTAAAAGGAAGAGGTCATAATATATGTATTGCTAAATGTGTAAAAGGTTGTAGGTGTCAGACTTAGCCATCCCTGCACATTCTAGAACTTGAGTTGCACAAACATTACTACATCATTAAAGTGGTTGGAGATATACTTCAGCGTTCCCTACTCATTCTATTACTTCAACTGTCAACATGTGCATAGGGGGCATAATTCTATTACTTCAAAGTTCAATGCATTCACAAAACTTATTTCTAGACGTGGTCAAATTCTTCTGGTCAATGTATTCCTTGGTAGCATCTCACATCTACAAACCTCCCCTTGAAGACGTTACATGTGCCCAGGAGCTTAACGCTATCATCTAGATAACTTTCTACATAAAGGGAAGATCTGGTATTCCTGGGTTGTTTTGACAAAGGACTATTGTGGATGAATAGAGAGAACACAAGGACCTTCTGCAGCTAATCTAGGCCCAACTGCTTGTTCTCCCCGGCCTGCTTCAGGCTTTCTCAGCTAAAATGTCCAATTCACCACTCTTGCATTCTCCTATTTCCTTGGTTCCATAATAGCATTCAGGGGCTGAGTACATCATGAGAGCATTTTGTTCACTTAATATAATTAGCGAAGGGTTGACATTTTAAAACCAACCTTGAGGCTTCCTTGACATCTTTCAAAACCAACCCTGAGGTAGCCCTTCAAACCAAGGCTGACCTTTCAATAAACTAGCATATCTTCAAAATAAAAAATGGGATGTCAAACTGAGCCAAGATAGTTATGTTACTTGAAAATTTGGGAGTTTTTTTGGATAATCCATAAATAACAAATCAAGGATTCATTGAACAAAGCTATAATTAACTTATTAAAAGATTTGTTTAATGGGCTAAGTGACAATGGTTGTACAATGAAAGGATTTGGTGGAAGAGGTAACAATATATGTATTGCTAAATGTGTAAACGGTTGTAGGTGTCAGACTTAGCCATCCCTGCACATTCTAGTACTTAGAGTTGCATAAACATTACAACATCATTAAAGTGGTGTGTTGCCAAATGTGTAAGTGGTTGGAGATATATGACTTCAGCGATCGCTGCTCATTCTATTACTTCAACTGTCAACATGTGCATAGGGGGCATAATTGTCTTCAACCATGCACACCTCACTTTCACCATCTTCTTTCCTACCATCATAAGCATAAAAGTAAGGCTGGTGCTGCTGGGGATTGACAGAAAAGAAATTTAAAAAGCTCAGGTATAGGAGAGAATGAAGAAAGTATTCGATGGTGTCACACGGAATGAGTTATACTTGCAGACAAATCTAACCTTCCTAGGAGTCTAAGACTCTCTAATGACAAACAAACCAAACAAGAGCTATCCTTCTCTAGATACACATCATTCTACGAGAATTCAAATGTTTTCGATCTTACCTTAGGTTCCACGCTTGTTGTAGCAGTCCAGCCTTGCGGATCCAGATGAGCTCCTCCTTCACTTTCAAACCTGCATACACTAACAATCAAACGATTACATAACACCTGAATATTCCATAAAACAAAGCATATTCAACATATAGACCAAGGAGTATATGAAACAATTCATTAACAACAAATCATTGAGAAGAATGGACTAATTTGTATTAAGGAAACAAAAAAGAAACCATTACAACCTGAGCCTTGGTGTTGTGCAAGTTCCTCCCAGGGTCCAGCAAGAGTTTTCCTCTACTTTGACAAGCTCACCCACTCCCACTATGGCAACAAGGAAGGATAGTGATCTCTCCTCACAAGTGAACAAATGGAAGTCCTAATTCCAGCAGCATTTACCCTTTAGAATGTTCAGCTTTCAACCTCCCCTCCTTTGGCCCAATGCCTGTATTTATAGTATTCTAGAAGAGGTTATTCAGTTCCAACATCAATGGGATACTCCCTCTTTTGGATGGGGTAGCTCCTCTCTTGATGGGATAGCTCCTCTATCATAGGGGTGCATGAACCATCTGGAGGCGCTCAATACACGTCAAAAACTCTTCTAGAAGGCTCTAGAAGTGACCACAAGTAACTTTTTAAAGATGAAACTTGCGCCTTTTGACCTTTACAGGGGTACGCACCCAAGCTTTAGCATACAGAGCGTATAAATGCGCAGGTACAGTGTATTTGGGGTGCGTACACGCAGGCAAGGTAGAGAGAACCTGCGTACCCAGAGATAAACATGTTTTCAAGTGACTTTCTCTCTCTTTGAAGTTTTGACATGAAGAGCAGAAGTATGGGGCTTGACAAAGAGGACAATGTGGCTATTGATGAGGCCACATAAACTGCAGATAGTCAAGGTGACAAAATTCAGTGTAACAGATTGCCCCCTAAAGTACGAAGCCTGTAATAGATAAGGGTGTTAAGTCATATAAGAAGGGTGAAGTGCTTTATCATTTCGAGGATCATCTTGTGGATAGCCCGGTTGGAACCTGCAATTTTCAACACAAAATACATGTAAAATATCATATCATACTGAGGTAGGCATTCCCATACTCAGATTAAAAACTTTAACTATTGGACTAACTATTCTGGTACAAGAATGATTTCATAATACATCATAATCATAGACTCTTGTAGACACAGTGTGGACGCAGCCATCTGTTTATGATTGGTCTACAACATAATGAATACAAAACTCCTCGCAGCCTGGATGGTGGAAACTAGATCCAGGGTCTTCATTTCTGTTCCCTGAATTGGTACGATTCTAGCCATGTGAATGAATGAGTCGATGTCGAACATGGTAGAAACCACTTGATTACCAGTCAATGATGTAAACTGTTAACAAGCGTGAGAGAGACCACCGGTAATGTCAATGGTTCTCAAAGTACCCAGCACAATCCATGAGATGTGAATGAATGAGTCAATGTCGAACATTTCATGGAATCCTTCGATCGCAAGTTAATGATGAAAACTAACGTCGAAGGCGAGAAACCTGCCATTGATGTATGCAGACTCCAAGGTATTGAAGATTTCTAAGTCAACTCTCTAGATAATGTGCTGATGTCGATAGAAAGCGACCCGTCGCAGGCAAGCCCACAACACGAAATCATAGTTCAAGTTGAAGAAATATTTCTGCAAGGACTGACTCAATGATGACACAATGGATGATAGGCATTTTGCGGTTGAATGTTTTGCTTACAGACCTCTTTAACACATAACGCCACAATAGATGGTTTGGTGATGAATGACTCAAAGTCGACTCCCATAACCTAGCTAAAAAAATGTCAATGATTTTGGTCAACTGTGAGGCAAGGGATTTCCCAACCCAGGTGAATGAATAAGTGTTGTGTTCAAGAGTGGTAGTAAGGTTTTTTCTGAGACAAAAGGATATCAAATAGGCTCATTCTTCTCACTTTTCCCCCACCATTTCTGGCAAGTACCTCTTTATTTTTTTACAAGCTTGAGGAGGATAACATATGCTTGTTTGTAAGCTCATCCTTCGGATGAGTCCAACTTATTTTTTGATGCGAACCCTAAGAAGGAGTGGTCCGTTCCTGTTTGTAATAGAACAGGTCCTTTACTGTGGAATTTTAACGAGTCCAGTATAGGAGAAACTCGGCGCTTTTCATATTTAGAGAGTCTGAAAAACTTAGAAGACTCCAGATTGAACTTTTTCGTAAAGTTGTGTCTCCTAAACCCGAAAAAGTATAAAATAATACCTAGGAGAACCGCTTGATCTTGCGACCAAGGATATTTTCATAGTTAGTGCCTTTGACTTGAAAAGTAAAAGGCAATCAAGGACACGTCGTTTTATTTCCAATATCGAATTTGAAACGAAAAAAATCCAGCAATCTTTTCTTGTTTTTTCAGTCAGAAAAGGGTTGTAAGAGGACCATCTTTTAATTCCATTTTAACGAGTGTAAAAGAAATGCTCGACAATCTTTTCAGTTTTTAGGAGTCAAAAAAGGGCTTAAAAGATGACTCTGATGTTTGGTTTGTGAAAAATGACAAGTTTCCCTGAGAACCCTTTTGTCCTGCACAAAAAGCGACACATTACTCATACCTGTTTAAGATGGGAAAAAATGCATTAAAATGACCTTCCATGGTGAAAAATAAACAAATATAACATTTATTTATCCAAAAAACCTATAAAAAGATCTTTTACCATGTCATTTTTACCATTTTACTGTTGAGGTTGAAAAAAAGGGCTTTTGGCAAGAAACTTCCCGTGGAGATTGCGGAAAATCAGACCGTCGGAATCGAGCGCCGTCACCTCCAGGTAATCCACAACATCCTCCTCTTCAATTCCATCCATTTAAAATTCATTTTTAAGTTCTAGTTTGATTTTTTGGAGGCAAAGGGGTTTTGGGATGCGCTCCTCGGGGTACGCAGGTGGCCCATGGGTAACCTGCGTACCTCGACCTTTTTCTTTAATGGAAAAAGGGTCGAGGTACGCAATCTACCTTCAGGCCAGGTGCGTACCCATGCTCTGTTCCTGAAGGTGGGGTGCGTACCCCGTGAAAAGCGCACCCCCAAATCCATACCTTCCAAATGCAACATTAAATTTTGATTTTATGATCACTA
>APFE031538468.1:11729-29293 GCA_000404065.3 Pinus taeda | reverse complement strand
TAATGATTTCTATTCTTATGATAGCTGAATGATCTTTATTACCAGTTATTGTTCGAAATCTTTTTAGATCGCATAATAGAAGATATACACCCCGGGTTAGTGTAGATTAGATGTGTTGTTTCTCACTAGATTACAATAGCATAGTGTTAGTTTAAAGAGTCTCAATTAGATTAGCTTTAAATTCCTCTTAGATCAGCATAGTTCAAACTCTACACACACACACACACCCAAGGTCGGGAAACTAGTCCCGTCATCCCCAGTCGGACCCGCTATACCAAACGGATAAGGAGCTGCCAACCAAGGTCCGGACCGGGTTGGTATCCCCCTTGTTGTCGACCCGATTTTTGGGGCTTCAACAGACCACTAGTTCGGCAATCTGGAAAATGGCTAACCACAATAGCCACATTATTCGGGATCACTTCTTTTGGGAAGTCCAAGATGGCCAATTGACACTCTTTTGGGATGACTCACGGAGGTAGCAACCTTGTCTTGCCCAAGAGCCTGATCTTCAGATGCTACATGCTATGATCCAGGACCTAGGACAAGGGTGAGTGGTTGATTACTGGCAAGAAGGTCAGGAAGACAATGGTTGGCATTGTTGGAAGAAGGCATAATATTGGTCAATTCATATCATCAATGAGGAATGAGAACCACTACCCTATCATTGGCCCATCATAGAATCTACCAATCTCAGCGCCCCGATAAACTCAAGTGGGGATACTCAACAACAGGTAACTTCTCTCTACATGAATCTTATCTCTAAAAAATATGGCCCTAAATAATCCTAGAAGGAATATACAGCAACGAACCTGGGGTGATAGATTATGGCCGAAAGTGGAAAATTTATTATGGTTGGTGGGGCACAATAAGCTCCTCGCTTGGGAAGATTAGTAAAGTAGGGTTACGGGGGGCCCTCTAGATGTGCTCTATGCCTAGCCTTAGAGAGTACAATGAAACACCTATTGAAGGATTTTTCGCTTGTAAACTAAGTATGGAGGAAGATGGGTGATCTCTTTGAACCCATGAATTACGGCCATGAGGATATCCGGGAAACCATTGAAGAATGGCATAAACATCATTTCCACAACCCTGTTGTTAATAAAGCATGGAATATTTCCCTGGGGTTTGCCTTATGGACTATGTGGAAGGACCGCAACCAAGTCATCTTTTAGAACAAGCCCCCCTCTAGCTCTCTAGTATGGACACAGGTCAAAGAAAACATCTTAGAAACCATCCTCTCGGAAAAAATGGGATCCTGGAGATTGGAAGGCTAATCCAACAGAATCTCGCATCCTCTCCTCCCTCAACCTTTCCCAAGATCTAATGTTCTCAGTGAACTCCTCTTCAAAGGCTCCTGGAACAACCTCTCCATTGGTTTTCCCTAGTCCCCCCCCAGGGATGTATCAAAGTTAATTTTGATGGGGCTTCCAAAAGGAACCCAAGCCAAGCAGGTTATGGAGGAGTTCTTCAAGATCATACAAGACAACCAATTGGCGCCTTCACAGGATACTGTGGGATTACCACTATTAACATGGTTGAGTTAATGACTCTGGAACATGAACTCATTCTGGCATAGGATCAGCACCGAAAACGGTTGCATATAGTTGGAAACTCAAAGTTGATTATCCAAATGACCCAAAAGATCATTAATGGGTATGTCATTCCTAAAATTTCTCAAATTTGGTGGCTGGAAGCACAATTGGACAGGGTCAAGTAGCTCTTATTAGGTTTCAAGTATGTTTCTACTAATGTGAGGCTCCCTCCTAGGGTCCTCTAACTAAAAACTAAATTTCTCTAATTTTAAACACAATAAGATGGGAAATAAATTATTTATAATTAAACATTTATTTGATGATAATAAATAAACGGAAGAATACATGTTCCAATAGCTCAGTTGAGGTGCTCCTAAACTCCTAACTCTGTTGGGATGCTCCTCTTGACTACCCGACTGAATTTTCCTCCCAACCAAGTAGGAAGTATTTCTTAGCCCAGGGAACCTCCACAGGTTCCCTAGCACTCTGAAGCCAAGTCCAACCAGATGTAGTGTGTCCAAGTTTAACAAACACTCTCCAGATCCAAGTTTGATCTCCCTCCTCTTTCTCCATATCCCTCCTTCATAATCAAAATCCTCCAAAACAAAACCAAAACCAAAACTAAGACCAAGGATCCCCCCTCTCCTCTCATCATCCTTCCCCTTTTATGCCTCTTCCTCCCATCCACCTCAACCACTTATCATTAATGTCGTGACTACCCCCTCATCCTTTCATTTAGTATCCTTGACTTTTCTTACCATATCTTCTCCAAAGTAGATTTGAGAAGACATTTTGGGGATAAGATATGGATATTTAATTTGGAAATTAATTAGAGAATACCATATCCTCTCCCAAGTAGATTTTGAGAAGACGTTTTGGGGATAAGATATGGATATTTAATTTTGAAACTAATTGGAGAAGACCATATCTTCTCCCAAGTAGATTTTGAGAAGACATTTTGGGATATGGATATTTAATTTGGAATAAATGGAAGGAGACCATATCCTATTCAAAATTAAATTTGAGAAGACAAGTTGGGAATTGAATAATAACAATAATAAAATTATATCAGTAAATAAATTTACAGTTTCACAAATGTAGGTATGTACCAATATTTATTGATAATTATAAGTCAATATTTTCAGGCAATTTAAACACTAATAAAAATTGCATGATAAGATTAAGTAGGCCATTACATACACCCCTCCTTCAGAAAACTTCGTCCTAAAGTTAGAATGAAAAAGATACAAGGAGTTCGAAAACAATTTGACAATAAGGCATAAAAAAATAGAGAGAGAGTTATAGTAGTAAAACTTAATAATTCAGTCAATGATACCACTTCCCATCAAGAGTCTCCAACTAATCTATATCCTCCTATCCTTCCTAACCTACTTTCTTTCCCACCCTATCCATCATTTTCTGCTATATATTATGGCATCGGCTATACCAATCTAACCAATTGATAAAACCAATATGGCGGAAGCAGGAAACTGGCAATCGTCGTCACATGTCTAAGGGAGCGTGTCCATCATTGTCCTCCCACAATTTCAGGTTTGGAGGTTACATGGTGGGAATTACCTCCATCCCTCCTTACAACTAGGGTCAACACCCTAATATGGACCACACTACAATGTTGATTGGATACTTGTCATCGAATAATCCAATCAGGTAGTCTTGCCACCTGCCATTTACATTTTACCCATGTCATAAGAGTGCATATCAAGTAGATACCAAATGTAATAGGACAATGTACATCATACCATTCCTCATTGGATGTCTCGACCTTCCCCAATGGAAGAGTAGATCTTGGTTATCATATAGTTCTTTCCAATCTGCAAGTTAGCTCACATTCATGCATATATATAACAACAGAATAGATATAGATACGTGATCTTAAACATTGTATTATTAATTCTAGTATCCATGTGTCAATTTTGTAGTTCATACTGGAAATAAATCTTACATTAGATAAATCACAATTTCACTAAGTCATTCATTAGATAAATCATATCCACTTAAGCCATACATGAAACAATAATAACTCTGATAAGTCATGCACTAGATAAATCATAACCAAGTAAGTCATACACTAGATCGTACATCAAACATTTCAATCACCTATACTTAATCCATCTAATGATTTATATAGGTAGTTTCACTTGTCCAACTAAATGCATCAATATTACATAGGATTCATAAATAAATAACATGGAACTGAATATAGGGCCTTAACATCGGTAGCTATCTAAGTCAAAATGGACATCATAAATGGTCAAAGGTGAGGGCTAATTGTGACATATAGTCTTTGCATCCTCTTGGGTAGCAGATCTTGGGTTATACTTGTCCCGTTGTATCTTAACTTGGTCCACCAAGTGATGCCCAAGCTATCGAATCCTATGGTATAATATGCATATTGGTTTGATCATTATGGTTCCCACGTCTGAGACCTATAATTCCCTCCAATCGAGTTTGTGGGACTCACCAGAAACATAATGTTATGGGACAGATACATAAAAAAAATCATGAGTTTTATGCAAGTGGAGTGGTAGTACAAGACAATAAGACACTGGTCCAATTTTCTCTTTGATTCTAAAAGGTCCTATAAATCGAGGTGGTGACTTCATACCTTTCTCAAATTGAATAGTGTTAGGAATAACTAAAAAATATAAATAAAAACTTGGTCCCCCACTTTAAAACTTCAATCGGTACTATGTGCATTAACATAACTCTTTTCCTATGTTGTGCTTCCTTTAAACTTCGTTGAATCTATCTTGCCTATTCCTCCATTTTGAAACAATCCTATCGTGACTATTACTGTGTCTTCCATCCTTTCGTCGACTCAATGGTGTCCTGCATGGCCTCCAATATAGAGCTTGATAAGGAGGCATCCTAATTGAAATGTGGTAATTGTTGTTATAGGAAAACTCTACCAATAGTAAGTACCTTTCCCACCGAGTATAATTATCCATGACATACATTATAGGCATATACTCTATTACCCGATTTACTCTTTCAGTCTTTCCATCTATTTATAGACGATATGCAGTGCTAAGGTTTAACTAAGTCCCCAACACTAGCTGCAAACTTGTCCAAAATGTATATGTAAAGCAAGTGTCCCTATCAAAATGATCTTTCTGGGTAACCCATGTAGCTAGATAACTTCACCCATAAATACTCAAGCCAAAATGGGAGAAGTCTCTTAGACAAGGTAGTTAACCACCTAGAGATACCAAATACATGGCCAAAATAGAATATGTTAAGGTTGTTTCTCAAAGAAGAGAGCAACTGCTCCTTCAAGAATAAAAAAAAGGATATTTGCAGTTAATGGTCATGACCACCTTTACAAGTGGAGTGACTTCAAATAATATGTCAAGGTAATTATAGTCTTGTAGACAAACAACGTAAGTCCTCCAAATGGAAATAGTATAAATATCTTAGGGAATTATATCCCAGGACCAACCAAATTGGCCATAAATAGTAATTCCATAGAAACATGCACCACAATTGTCCATAAAGTTGTTATAACCTCCTCAAAGAAGTGGGGCATACTCAATCAATGTGCCAAAGTGGTTAAATTCACATGTACCAACACCTCTCCTCCAAGGAATATGATAAATAGTTCACCCTAAGAGATTGTGTAATGAGGCTAGGACACTCTCTAATATAGTAATAAAGGATCTTCCCAAACCAAGAGAAACTATATGATACAATGTGAAAATAACATACCAAGTGACCAAAACCATGGGTGTCAATGTAGAAGACCACCCAAGCAAGGTTTGAATGCCTCCAAATACATGAGAAGATGACAAATAAGGGGGTTGATTTCCTCTATCAAGAAAATAACTACTCACAACATCCCACATCATAGCCAAACTATAAATATCCACTGGAATTCTTCTAACAAACCACAACCACTTTTCCATGTCATCAAGACATCGACCAAAAGGGACATCAATTTTGCAGCAAAGGGTGGTTGTATTGCTTCAAGGTTCACCAATCAAAATCATGAAACAATAATCCAAGTGAAACCCTATGAACACATGCAAACATGCCCAACAACTAATTCACTATGTAAAGGAGCAATATTTAAGGAAACTCTTAGTTGATGGATATGCCTCATCATAAATGTGCTAAGGGTAAATCAAATGTTTGATCAATATTATGCAAGGCCCTCAATCACATTTCAAACACCATGTGTGCTAGATGCAAGCCTCCAAACAAGAAATGATGATGCCAACCAAGGACATAATGTGCATTATCTAACATGGGATATCAATAATAAATCATAGTAACAAACCCCCATGGTTATGTGATTTCGAAGGCAACGACATTGGGTAAGTGCACATAAGAAAAAAATTCCTTAAGACACCTCAACACTCACCAGAGGTGATCAACAATGTCATGAGGGAAGTGTCAAGGAGAATGTAAGCACAAACCATGACTTCCCTCAATAAAAGCATTAAGCTCCATATAATAATCCTTCAATTGCGAGCTTAGTATAAAGAAGATGTTAATTGATAGTCACTTATATAAGCGCCTTTGGTAACAAGATATGCAAAAAAAAACTTCCTGTGTGTTATCAAGAGCTTCTCTCCAAATTTCCCATTTCAAAGCTCTTGTCTCTGTTGAAAACGGAGATATATGATCTTCTATGCATACCCATTTCACTCGACAATGGTACCAAGGATGTTTGGCTAAACAAGGCTACTGGAGGAGTCTATCTGTCAATTTCAGCAAGAGCAATGGCCATCATAGGAATAGATGATCATCAGTACTGGAAATGGATTCCTTGTGATGAGTCGAGGTAGGTGTCAAGATCTAGTTGGAAATTTCAGAGCACTAATTGTAAATTTAGGACATGTATGAATCTGATAATTATTTCAATGTACAGCCTCTAGCTAACAAAGGGATGAAAACTGGAATCTATAAATTAGTATATGAAGTTGTTCTTTCCTAGACCACTACCATAATGGCTATGAATATGACAACTTTATTTGAAAAAGATTATCAAGTTGTACTTGTTGCCTAGAGAAAAGGGAACATAATTGATGGGTAATTAATGAACATTATCTCAATTCCCTCCCACGAATTTTCTCCAAAAACAACTTATAGTAAATGACCTATTTACCTAAAATTTACAAGTTGAGGATTTTCTTTATATAATTCATTTCATGTAATTTTATCATTTTTAAACATGCATAGAACCAAATTCCATTTATTCAATCCTCCACAGTAGTGATACGATGAGAAGAACATGGTTGGATAAGATTTCATCAACTCTTATGTGGTTGTCTCTTCTCTGTTCCAATATTGTTCTCATCCCCAAGATCTCAAACTATCATAGGCTGTTGTGAAGAAACCATCTGTGGACGCACCCATGCCTCTGTTTTGTGAGATTTATTAGTTGCTCCAAATTGACAAAATTTCATCACTTTATTGACCACAGTTGTTGAGCGAGATTTTTTTCTTCTAGGAATTCATAGAGACATCAAGGGAAAAATGATACAACTTGTCCTTGCCCTTGAATACCTCCGTGTGACTGCTCTTATTAAATTTCAGTTATAGAGGGAAACTCTCTTATAAAGAGGTATGGACAAACATAATTTTGATTACTGAACATAATTCTAGAATTATAAATCTTCAACACAAATAGAAGTATTTCACAAAAATGAAGGCACAAAAACCATTTGGCTTCTGTACAAGTCAAATTTCAGATGAAAAGTAAAATGAAGGCTACCAACAAATAAACAAATTCTGGACAGTAACCAACTGGAATTCATGTACATATGCAACTTACAGAGGTTTTTATCTATTCATCCTTTTTTAACACAAACAACAACATTCATGGAATTGAATGGATAGGATTATAAAACTAAAATAAATTAAACATAGAATGAGATTACTATTGATTCTCATGCATCCATTCCTTCATTTTCTTACCCTATATTTACCCAAATGTATATGAAACAATTTGCCTCATACTAGCAATCTCTATTAACTTTGCATTCATATTTTCACAAAATAAAAAAATGCGGACATTGTAATAGGGATAGACACTAATCTTTTCTTAGAAGTTGACCACCAAATTGGCCACAAAGGAGCAATTCACCCGCCATCACAGGCATCTGTTGTAGAGGCCACCTGCAAGGTGGAATATGAGACTGCAAGGGGAAGATGCATTAGTTGTGCTCCAACTCGCACTCAGTGCAACTCACAGTGCTCATAATGCAGACAGGACCAAAGAGCTACCACAATTGCTTTCAGTGAAACTCTAGCCATCTTACCCAACCTCCATTCATCCAAGAAGTCCTCCCTCTTAAGCTAACATGATTTAAGATAAGGAGCTCATCTTCTCTGTTGTGCAGTCTCTTGGGAAGTCCACCCTCTCGTGCTCTAGTGCATTCAAGGGAGTCTATGTTTCAATTCTCCTATGAGATGTTTGGAGTAGTAGACCTTAGTTGTATATGGTTAATTCTGGCAAAGGAATAGGAATTACATATTCCTAAATTGCCTAGTCTCTTTTTTCACGCTCAACCATGAGGTTTCGATATCTAGTGTTACGCAGGGATGTGCTTCCTCAGATGAGGGGCATGTGCCCCCATGTTTCCTACATTTATCGGATGAGAAATTCAATGTAAGAAACATTAATGGGTATGATTTGTCATTGTTTCATATATATTTATTAAGGATTTTGTATAAGATCCCCTATGTGAGGGACCACGACATTTCCTACAATTTTGGGGGTGTCTCCCCACATTACCTAGATGCATTTCCTCGTTGCTACATTCACTTGTCTTGGAATGCGATGGAAAGTTCCAGCAATGGTATGGGCATACAATAGGTGGATGAGCAGGGTATGAATGTCCCCAATTAATTCACAAGGAGCATAGATTCTGAACTGTATGGATGGTGCAACATTTTTTTTCTAAATTCTTGATTAGGTCAGAAGTCTTGCCAAAAGGAAGGTGTAACCTGCTGGCCTGAATCATTCTCAAACGGATGCCAGAACTTTTGCTTGAAATTTGTAGGTGGAGTGCCCTTCTTTTTTTCTCAGTTTTGATGGGGGAGAATTGTTTCTGCTGTTATTTTAAGTCTACAGTTGTAAACAATAAAGAAACAAGGGAAACAAATCATGAGACCTATGGAATGTCCCCGTTATTTTGTATTAAAAGTACTGCAAGTGTTGTTCAAGAAATCTCATGTTATGAATGCTTCATTAGGCTTGGATCTTTTTTTGAGACTTGGTTATCATTTTGCGAATCTTCCCTTATGTCCTTCGCCAATGGGTAATTAGTTGGTCTTGGACAAATTTTAAAGAAGTTTTGCAGTTAAAAATACTTTTGAGTGATCTATTTCTCTTTAAATTCTGTACTGGTCACTGATCTTTTGTTTACCATTTTGAGTCCATGAAACTCGTTGCTAGCACTTAATATTAACTTTGTCATTATTATGTACCCTCATTTTCTCAGTGACTTTGGAATTGTGCCCTGACTATGTGTCTATCAAGAAATGTCAAACTTCTACAACTAGGACAAAATGCCAAACCAAAAAGATTTTTGGATCAGGAGTTTGTCACAAGAGCAACATTTCAGATCTCAAAGTTCTTGATATTTAAATAGCAATAGGGACATGATATGTTTTTCTTTTCTTGTTGGCTATTTAACTGGAAATTAGAACTCCTTATACAGAATCTCGTACCATAGAACTATTCCAGCCACGGCACAATGTTCTAGTTCTAGCTTCTAACTCCCCAAGATAGATGGCAAAAGCACCGTCTATCATTCATGGAACAAAAACTAAACAGAAGCCTTGTTTCCAGCTTCTTAATAAAAAAAGACAATTAATGGTTGTATTTGAAAGGCAAATGATTAATATGGCACGCATGTAGGAATACCTATAAATATAGATACAATTTTTAAAGAGTGGTTGTTTATTCATGATCTTGTAAAGGTTAAAGAAGAAGTTAAATTTCCTTCCACAGTGGCCACTTAAGCAACAAAATTATCCATGATACGTCGCCCAAACGTAGAAGATTGATCCTGAGCTGAAATTTTCAAATCCAACAAGAAACATGGAAAATGGTAAAGAAATGTTGTTGTCTTAGCATATTTATTCCCAGGACTATGTTGTACCGAGTTTGAATACAAGTTATAGCATAGGTCATATTAATGTGGAATCAAATCTTGAACAAGTGATATGCCGTGTAATTGTGACGAGAGGTCCATCTTCACCTAAATCTATTAAGTATCAATTTGATTTTAAAAAAATTCTAAGATGTTATCTCAATCATTTCTAACCTTGATCAATCTGGGAGATTAATAGATTTAGGATTACAGTGGATTTATGCTAACTAAGTAAATCTTGTATTTAAAGGCATCACAAAGATAAAAATCACAAACAAAGGGGCTCACAAAACACGCATGCATCCCTAAGTAATGTTAGAACCGACTTGCCTAAAACATTATCTCAGGGACTTGCACCCAAAAGCCAAGCTTTTGAATTGGCTTACTAGAGTACTAAATTCTTTTGGTGCATGTAGTACTTCAAAAGCCACCATTGTTTTCCTGCTAATATATGTTTTAGAGAATGAAATCATAGAGTGACAATTAGCCAGGGGAGAAATGATAAGTACCAAAAAAATTGTTGTTGTCTAAGATGAATATTTCTCTGTTTAAGCTTGATGCTGACAATGAATAGGGAAATTGATTGAAATCCATAAAGGAAAAAAAACCAGCAGAGCATTATATAATATACAAGTTGTGTAAGCCGATGGATCTGGATTGTTTACCAACATGTACAAAGGGCTTAAATAAAATTCATTGAAGCCCAGAATTCACTTGTTATAATGTTACTTAATCATCCTCTTCTTCTAGCCTTTGTCCAAAACCTCTGGGCCCAGACTTGGATAATTTAATCCGCTGGGCTTTTTCTCCTTATTTCTCTTAGTTTCCTCCTCATTTTAACTTTTTTTTTCTCTCTCACGTTTCTCTGAAAATTCTGTAACTGCGAGGTAGATCACCCCACTTGTGAGCAAAGAGAGGGAAATGAAGGCAGCAAGGAGGAGAATGGAGATGAACTGGCTTTCAGTAGTATCGGGCACAACTTCTATCATTGTTTGAGATTGTGTTGGTTCGGTAATCTCATCCCCCAAATGCTGGAGACACCCTCCATAACAATTCAATCCAAATATAAAATTGGATGCTCAAGGTTGGATTCAATTTGGAAAATTCTTCCCTCTTTGGTGAAGAATCAGCTCTAGGCTCTTTGAGCATTGCATTGGTTCAAATATGTCTGAGGACCAAATTGTTCCTACAGTGGAGTTGAGATATTAGAAAGGGAAAAGTATGACGGTTGTCTATATGAGATTTTGTACTTATGATTCCAAGGAATTGAGGAGGAGGAGTACCTACTTGCAGGATTGGCACATCCATTGTTGTGGATGTGGTCTCCAAGGTGCTAATGATAGATCACATGCTCAAATAGAGGAAATTTATGCAACATTGGAGAAACTGACTGAACAAATGAAGATAGCAGGGTATGTACCAGATACAAATTTTGACCTACATGACGCGTTGAACAGACCACTAACCCCACTATGGGATCTTCTTTGGATGTGTCGGCTTTAGGTTATGCATAATACTTTAATAATGGAATAATTGACAGTTATGACTGTAGATATTATATATCACATAAATACTCATTTTCTAGAATACCCAAGGGCACTTAATATAGTGTAGGACGTTTTCATATATTTTTGAAAATAACAGGAAATATTAGGGCAATATGATTTTATATATTTCCACAATTTGAGAACTCTTATGTAGTAATGTTTACACAATCCACTTTACTATTTTCTATCGTGCAACTGAACTCATAATTTAATGATTGAGTACAGTCATATGGACATCCAAAACATATGCAGAGCCCATAAGGTCCCAAAGAGTTTAAACTTGGATTTGATACCATATGTGAGGCTCCCTCCCAGGGTCCTCTAACTAAAAACTAAATTTCTCTAATTTTAAACACAATAAGATGGGAAGTAACTTATTTCTATCTAAACATTTATTTGATGATAGTATACCATTAAATTTTATTTACCACAAATTAAATAAGTAAGAATTTCATTGTAACCATTTACATAAGTAATCAATAAACTGAAGAATACCTGTTCCAATATCTTAGTTGAGATGCTCCTAAGCTCCTAACTCTGTTGGGATGCTCCTCTTGACTACCTGACCGAATTTTCCTCCCAGCCAACTAGGAAGTATTTCCTAGCCCAAGGAACCTCCATAGGTTCCCTAGCCCTCTGATCCCAAGTCCAACTAGATGTAGTGTGTCCAAGTTTAACAAACACTCTCCAGATCCAAGTTTGATCTCTCTCCTCTTTCTCCACATCCCTCCTTCAGAATCAAAATCCTCCAAAACAAAACCAAAACCAAAACCAAGACCAAGGATCCCCCCTCTCCTCTCATCATCCTTCCCCTTTTATGCCTCTTCCTCCCATCCACCTCAACCACCTATCATTAATGTCATGACTACCCCCTCATCCTTTCATTTAGTATCCTTGACTTTTCTTACAATATCTTCTCCAAAGTATATTTGAGAAGACATTTTGCGGATAAGATATGGATATTTAATTTGAAAATTAATTGGAGAAGGCCATATATTCTACCAAGTAGATTTTGAGAAGATATTTTCGGGATAAGATATGGATATTTAATTTGGAAATTAATTGGAGAAGACCATATCTTCTCCCAAGTAGATTTTGAGAAGACATTTGGGATGTGGATATTTATTTTGGAATAAATGAAAGGAGAGCATATCCTATCCAAAATTAAATTTGAGAAGACAAGTTGGGAATTGAATAATAACGATAATAAAATTTATATCAGTAAATAAATTAAAAGTTTCACAAATGTAGGTATGTACCAATATTTCTTGACAATTATAAGTCAATATTTTCAGGTAATTTAAACACTAACAAAATTTGCATGATAAGCTTAAGTAGGGCATTACAAATATCCACGTCCTTCATTCAGGAAACATAGTGTCATATTGGCTGGAAAACTGGGGATTCATAAGTAACCATAAATGCTTCACCTCTTCCTCAAGGGATATGAGCAACAAGGTGGACCTGGATACAGGAGATCTTTAAACTATCCAATATCTTGTAGATACAAACCTTCAGATACCCAATGGGGGTGCCTTAATTGTTGGACAAGTGGTGGAGGTGGTGACAGCGGAGCCTTTCCATTCCCCATGCATGCCCCACCCCCATATTTAATAGATGTGATAGAAAGGGCCAATCTGCGAGGTTGTCACCCACAACGATGGCTATTAAATCTCATCCTTGGAGTTGGTTACACATTGCTTGGTCATGGTGGGAGATGGTAGTGTTGTGCAATGTGGTAAGGGTTTTTGAGCTCCTACATGCCTCGTTGAGGTCAAGGCCTTGGGGGAGAGGTGGAGAAGCCAACAAATCGTGTGCAGTGCGGGATGTGTTGGTAGCGTTGGATGATCCTTGGGATCCTGGAATGTCCAAGGAGAATGAACCAGTTGGCATTCTCGTTGGCCCAATTCGTTTGCATGATACAATGCAGGGGAGAGGAGAAGAGCCATGGTTGTTAGACCTAGGCCAAGCACTGGCGAATTATCCTCTTCTAGTTCATGAGCGATGGGGAACTTCTTTAGGAGACTGGTGGTTTGGGAGTGATTAGCACCTGCGACAAGACTTTGGTCTCTTAGGGAACCCATGAGGAATTACAGTTGGGAAGGGCTCAACTGGCTGGAGGAAATATGTAGAGACAAGTGTAGAAGAGGTGGCGGGATGTCGTATTCAGCTTCTGAATCCCTGTGCTGAGGAATCCTCATCCCACTTTTCCTGGGTATGGAGAGTTGATTATGGTGGCGACCAATGCAGGATAGCCCCTCAATTCTCTTTGGGGGTAGTGGTATAAGTTACATTATTTTATGTTGTTGTGTGGGGTTGGGAGGGTGTTTGCATCTGTCACCCTTTCAGGTGTTTTGGGTATGTCGGGATGCCTTGCCACCAAGGGAGACCATGATGTGGGGGTGGCAATCGGCGACAAGAAGATCAGATGAAGAGAGACAATGACACCTTGTCGGGTTCATCGGGCAGTCGTGACACAGAGGAGAGAGTTGACGGCTCCCCGGGGCATGTCGTTGCTCTAACGACACTGGAGTCTATTGCTGCTCAAATTTGAAACATTCAAGTGAACATGGACAACCTTAGGAACCAAATGTATGATGATTGTAACAATCTAGTAGCTTTCGTCAATAACATTAACTTTGGCCAAAGTGAAATCATGGAATAATTGGATAATCTTCGACGCTATCAAGGAAAATCAAAGACCACCTTCACAGTATGGAAGCGGCGATGGAGTATATTGATTTTCATATGCACAAATATGCTCGCTATTTTGCAGCTCCCCCTATAATCCACCCAACCCCCCTTCTTAATATGTTTCTTTCTATTATGTTTCTCTTTTTGTTTATAGTATATATATCATGGCTCCTAGGCCGCCAGAAAATAATGCATGAAGTCGGTAAATCATGTTATCCTCTAGGACCCAATCTCAACAAGTCTGGTCAAACTGAGAGAAAGGGGCATGTTGAGATGCATTTTGTACTCTGCACTTTGATTTTAATATAATGATTGAACTTTAACTAACAAAAAAAAGGATGAAAAGAAAAAGTGTGTGTGGTGTGGTCGTGTAAGGGAGAGCGAGAGCGATGCAATCGCCCTCCCCCACACAACACAAACCACACAAATTATATATAGATATTTTTTTAAATTTAATTTTTGTTTTTTTCAATTTTTATTTAATATATATATATATATATAAAAAATAATATATATATATAATATATATATATATATAAATTAATATATAAACTAACCCTAAAAAATATTTATTTCTCCAAATTTTTTGAGTTAAATCTTAAATTTTTTGTAAATATATTTTTAATTTTTTTTTTTCTTTTATAGAAAAAACATTATTTTGGCGTTTTTTTTGCTTAAATGTATACTTATTTGAGAACATTATTTTAGAAATTCTAAATATATAACCAAGAATCTATTTGGTAACGAGTTTATCAAGCTTTGTAGTTCCCAAGACTTGATAATTTGTAATGGAATTAATAAATGGCCAAACTCTGGCCATGACTTGTATTCATAGGCTTGGTAGTAGTGTCATGGATTAAGCGATGTTGGATACCCATGACCTCCTAAATGACCCACGAGCTTGATTCGAACTAGAGACCTCTATCATTAACTCTAAACATTGACATGCACAACATCCACATGTAAAAGAATTCTCAGATTCAAAGGCACAATCACTTTGACAGAAATAAAATGGATCTCTTCTTAAAGGATTTAAAAATGGATTTAGGTTTGTTAAAATATAATGATAAGATTGAATACATCTACCATAATTTTATTACAATCCTTTCCACTATCAATAACAAATTCTTTACTGAGGTGTCGTATAAAAAAATAATAGAACTTCTAACCCTTGGTATGATAATGATTGTAAAAATGCTAGGAAAGTGATTAGAGATGGTCCTAACAAAATTGTAAAGCTTGAAAAAATAATTATGTACAAATATTTTATAAAAGGAAGAAAAGGTCATATATAAATAAGAGGCAAGAGTGTCTTCTTCATCTTTCTAAAGTTGATCCTAGAAAGTTTTGGAGAAATATAATTGTTCATAAAACAAAAGAAAATAATTTGATACCCTTAAATAACTAGGATATCTATCTTAATAATCTTTATGACTCTTTGGACACCATGGGAAACATCTTAAACACTCTTATAAAGGAGGATATCTTTTCTTTGGAAGACGTGGACTTTGGGATTAAGAAATTTGCTAATGGGAAAGCTAGGGATATTGAAGGCTGCCAAGCTAAAATTTTCAAAATGGGAAGTTCTATCCTCATCCCTCATACACACAAACTCCTTAATTTGGTAGTGAAACATGACTTCCCTAAGCCTTACACGCAAAGCCTTATTGTGCCTATCTTTAAAAGTGGGGATAAAAATGTTCCCTCTAACTACAAAACCATTATGATTAGCCAGATTTTAGCCAAATTTTATGAGCTCATTTTGGAAACAAAGATTAGTCTCCAACTTGAAAGCCATGCTAAAAGAGATAAAGGGAAAGTTGGTTTCAGGAGACATCACTCAACTGTTGACCATCTTGTTAGTATTAGGATCATTGTCAAGGAATTTCCCAATAATAAAACTGACCTCTTATGTTGTTTTGTTGACTTTAGAAAATCTTTTGACACAATTCCTCATGATAAGCTATGGCAGAGACTGGAAGAAATAATGGTTCCTCTCGAGTTGAGGGTTGTTGTGAATAGGCTATATGAGAATGTTATTGCCAAGCTTATGACCACCAAGGGTTGGTCTAAAGAAATTAAATGCAATATTGGAATTAAAAGAGTTGTTCCTTATCCCCTACCCTTTCTGGCATTTACATTTATAAGCTAGAAGAGTGTTTGGAACTTGTAGAATGCAATGGTCCCAAGCTCGCTGGTATGGTCATTACTCTTCTCCTTTATGATGATGTTATCATTCTTCTAGCCAAAATCCATGATTATCTTGACAAGTTGCTTAGAATTCTCCATGATTACTACTCTAAGGTGGGTATGACGGTTAATACTGAAAAGACTAAATTTATGCTTATTAAATCCAAAAAGATCAATTATGATGCTTTCATTTATGATAAAAATTACTTGGAGAAAGTTTCTTCATACAAATATTTAGGTATTGGCATTCATCATCAACTCAACTAGAATTATAGCATTGAGAAAAGGATTATAGGAGGCTAGAAATATTATTATGAGCTTGAAAACAATTGTAAGTCCTGATGATGAGTCTGGGTATAGACTCGAAACGTTGACATATATAAATATTAGCACTGTGGAAAATCCGAACTCCTCTCAGAAGTTGATAGATGTTTGGGTATGGAGAAAAAAAAAAAAAACCCTCTTTGAGACTCTCGTCGTGCCTATTATTTTATATAGACGTGAGGTTTGGGGTTGAAGTATATCTATATAGTTATGGAGGATGATTGAGTTTATCCAAAAGTAATTTATAACATACAACTCAAGATTAAAGGAAATACTACCTACATCGTCCTCTTGATTGAAGCTAACCTTCCACCCCATTGAAAGCATGGGCCCTATGTTTAGGTACCTAATGTATCAGAAGAAGCTTTAAAACATGGAATTCGAGAGGTTCCCAAAAATTTCTTCTAACTCTAGCCAAAACCCCCACCTCCGGCTCAAGTGAAGCTGGAATAAGGATGCCCATTCTTGGCTTGACCATTAGGGGATAAAGGAGGACATCTTCTTGGAGAATAAGGATAACATTAAAAATATTACTACTTCCAAATTTAAGGACAAGTTATTGGATGATAAGGAGTTAGAGGGAAAAAATAAGTTGAGGTATTATAAGGATTTGATCAACCCCAATCTTGCTAACCAAAATTATCTTTCTATTTTGACCAGTGCTAAGAAGAAAATAAACATTGTGAATATAAGAACTAATTCTCATGAGATTTAGAATGAAATCGAGCGTTGGTAAATTCCCAAAACACCTTAGGATGAAAGAGTTTGTCACCTTTGTGATACTAAGAGGGTTGCATATTAAAAACACTTTATTTTGGATTGCCCAGCTCTCACTGACATATGTTCTCATTTCCAAAATCTTTGCCATTCTACCAACCTTATTGACTAGTTAAGTCTACAAAACTATAATGATATAGGAACTCTTTTCTCCCTTTTTTTTTACCATAGAAATAAAATATTAAAGAGTCACAATTAATATCTTACTTTCTTAATGTTAGATAGACCATATTGGCCTTAGTGGATCATCATTATCATTTTTTATAAAGAATGTTTTTTTTTAAATCTTTAAAAAAATTCATTTATTTTTTAATTTGTTTAAAATTTATCTTTGGTTTAATCATTTTATTTTATTTTTTTTAGAAATATATAGTATC
>APFE031538467.1:12165-33604 GCA_000404065.3 Pinus taeda | reverse complement strand
GGCCATAACATTTTTTCAAAAGTTATTTTAACATAAACAAATCTAGGGACTAAAAAAGAATGGTTTGGTAAGTTCTAATCATGGGCGATAACATTTTTTTAAAAGTTATTTTAACATAATCATATTTAACAACTAAAAATGAATGGTTTGGTATGTTATAACCACAAGTGATATTTATATATAATATTTAACTAAGTAGAAATTTAAAAAACCACAATTTAATCATTTATTTCACTTATTTATATTGATCAACCACACTTGTTAATTTAATAATTGATTTCACTAACCACACCTGCTAATTGGAAACATTGGCTCAGATAACAAATTTTAATGGATCCAATAGAGTAAAATGAAAATTAATAAAAAATAACTAATATGAAGAAAGATTAACTATTAAAATTTAACATAAAAATAAATCTATACAAAACCATATATATGATGCATTAAAATAATTAATATAAAACATGACTACATATAATAATCATTTAATCAATATTATTATTAATATTGATTGATCGGTGTGTAGGAAGAGGACCGAGGAGATGGAAGCCATGACGGTGCTCTCAGACTTTGTAAAGGATGCGTATGGAAGAAAACTTGAGAAGGAATTGACATCAGTGACCCAAACCCTGATAAAACACCATTTCAGAGAAGAAATACTGGATGCGTTGCTCGAGAGTTCGGAAAATAATGGGGAGAAGATTGCGTGGTCTTCGACCCTCCCTCTTCGAGCCGCAATGAAGTTTAATATTGCAAATCCCACCACGGGATGCCAGAAGAAGCTGGAGATAGATGTTGATCAAAAACTATTTCCGTGCTCCACCCCGTGGCAGTTCGAACCCTTCGCTTGGGCTCCAGCCACTGCTACTGTCTTTGGCAGCCGAGGTTTTCTGGGCAAGAAGGGCACTCTTGCTGTTACTCAAAGATCCGAGGCCATAGCTGCGGGAGGTGTCCCTTACCTGTTGTTGTCGCGAACTGGTGATGCCGCCGTGGGGAAACACGAATGCCTTTTCCCTCTGTATGCAAAATGCCAAAGCACGGAGGATGCGCAGAAAGTGTTTGCCGAAATGCCTCATCAAGACTTGGCCTCATGGAGGGGCATGATCTCAAGCTATGCACAGAATGGATTCTGCTGGATTTTCCTTTGGCTTGTTGCTGACTATGGCAGACATTCTGAAGATTCGCATGCCAGTGCCAGTTGCCCAGATTTTTTTTCTCCTAGAACAGAGACCTGGGATGCGCTCCAAGCGTGGGCATCTCTCGCCCTTCTGCAAAAAAGCAATGAGGAAGGGGCTTGTATGACACAAAGGTCCATTCGACCCCTCCACAAATCATCGTACCTTTCCTTAGCAACGGATCAAGGCTGGAGCGATAGCTTCCATCTGCAGAAGCCTTTTCTTCCCCCACCACCTCCAGTTCGTCAGGAGACAGAAATCCCAAAAGATTCAGGCATTGTTTTGCACCAGAAATCTTTCGAAAACTTCTCTGCCCCCTTTCAGATACAATTCTCACAGATCTCAGGCAGGACCATTCTGCAATGGGTCTACCCTTCAGATTTGGCGCAGGATCTCAAGGTAAAACTAGAGCGTCGAGTCGGGATTCCCTCTGCCCTACAGAGACTTCTCTTTCAAGGTAAACAACTCGATGATCCTCTCCCCCTCTCTTCTTAAAACATAAAAAATAATAGCTCTTTAGTGTTCTCCCTTCGTTTGAGAGGTGGAGCTGCAGGTCAATCTTCTTCTTCTCCTCTCTTCTCCTACAAAGCAGCAGTACACTCTGAGATTCCCTGCTCTCCTGAGGCTCCCAAACCCAAGCCTTTCCTAGTTGACAAATTAGAGGAGGTTCCCTCTATTGAGCTCTCTCACCCGGGCCTTGCAGATAACCTTCAAAAATTTGCTGAAAGGGAAATCATCTGCAGATTCAATGGGCTATGGCCACGCTCCAAGGACCTCTATGACTGGATCTATGACAACTAGACACATCATTGCAAGGTCAGCTGCTGCTCAAAAGTTTATTTTATAGTTTTGTTTGACAATCCTAAGCATTATGAATAGGCCTTAGAAGAAGGTCCCTGGTTTATGGGTACAACAGGACTCTTCTTAACTCCATGGTTCCCAGATTTTGAGCCAGCTTTTGCAGTCATCACCAAAGTGCCTGTCTGGATCAGACTTCCAAATTTACCAGCTCAACTATGGGATTTCACAGTCTATAAGTGTATAGGCAACACCTTGGGCAGTTTTTTAATGGGAGATTATACACGGGAACAACAAGGTCTCTACACATATGCCAGAATATGTGTGGAGCTAGATCTTAGCAAGGGTCTGTCAGATCAAATCAATCTCAAGATCAAGGATTTTGTTTGGACCCAGACACTGGACTACGAGAACACTGCCTTCTATTGCCGCCATTGTCACCTAACGGGGCACCTGCAGAATTCTTGCCCATCGCTCCCTGCAAAAGCGAAAAAGGGCAACATTGCAAAGTCCAAACCCAAACAATGGGCCCCTTGTCCTCTGCCGCCAGAAGTAAGCTCTGACTCCTCAAGCTCGGAAGACGAGGAGAGCGATGCAGAACTAGACTAGGACCCTCAATCGATGGATCCGCCCACTGACACACCTGTGCCCACCTCTGTCTCAGCAGTCTCCTAGAAACGTATCCATGAGGCCTCCTCTTCTGAATCAGATAAGGAGATCCCCATGTTGGAAAATTCCAGTCTTCAAGTTGTTCTAGCTCATTCTCCCCAGGATGGCTGGACAAAAGTCAATAAAAAGAAGGGGAAAAAACATTGGGTTGAGAATTTTGCCCTTGTGGGGTAAAAGTCAGTTCTTGTTCTCAAGTCATCTGTTGTAGCTCCTTGTATGGTTCATTCCTTTTCTGGGACCGAGGTTGATAGTTTCATCATTTCCGGTCGGCTGGTTTCTTGCCTCTCTTGACTGTAGTATATATTTTACTCAATAGAAATAGTTTAATTTAAAAAAAAAAAAAAAAAACCATCTAATCAATGCAAATACAAATATGAGATAGCCATTATACACTTTAACAATAATTATGGTAAATAATATATACTAGCCTAGATCCATCTTAATTTCAGATATACCAACACCCTAAAGGGATCAAATCTTTTTTATGAATTATAATGTGTATAGATATTTTATATATATGTTTATAAATTAGTAGTTAAATAATTTAGTTAATTTTTTTTCTTACAAAACTAGCAATTTATGTCTTAGTTCAACTATACTTTTAATAATATATTATTTTGTTTAAAGATTAGTTTACTATGATAATGGATTAAAGATAAATTTTTGAAATTTTTCTCTTTAGATTTTGCCTTCAAACATATGTTGTAGTATTTATGGTTGTGCAAGTGGCAATAGTTCGAGACAACCCTCTATTTTTGGCTCTATATCCAATGGAGATAAACTCAATCTCCACCATCTTGTTACCCAACCATGAAAACAATAACCCAATAACTGTGTGGAAAATGATACAATAGATCCCAAATTTGAGGTCCACTCATGTCACATCCAAGAATATATACAATGTATGTGGGATCATGTACTCTGGAAAATGCAAAGGCTAAATCAAACTTGAATTCGGTGCCAAGTGTTTCTTCACTATCATATTTTCCAGCCTAGAGGATCAAACATGGGTATTCAAGAATGGCTTATGTGAGATATGAAAGCTTTGTTGATCACTATAAGTATTAAGTAATGGCCAATGTGAGCAGCTAAAGCTTATGAGCAACTACTTATGAACCATAGTATTTAAGAATGTTAATGATGAATGCTTGGTTTTATGTTTCATATTTTTCTTGTTTTTTCTCTCTCCTCGTTTCTTGAATGTGAAACAAATGCTTGGTTGTATGTTTCATTTTTGTCTTGGTTTTCTCTCTCCTCGTTTCTTGAATGTGAAATCTCCAAACTTTGTTTCTTGTCTCCTTGTCATTTCTCATTTCGTTTTCCCTTTCTAGTTTCTAGTAACATAGAATTCAAGCCCTTCCTTCTAGCTTTGGTTGAATTTCTGCATTTCTCTCAACTCCAAAAGCAGGTGATAGAAGGTATGGGTAGAAAGCTTGCTACCCGAGATAGAGTTAAAGAGGAAGAAACATTGAGTCAGACATTGCAAGATTCCTCTCATGTGGTAAAAGGATCACAACAAGGCCACAATAAGCCCCTAAGAGAGAACGAAGATGATGCCACATGCAGTCGTAACAATCAGATTATGGTGCAGTGTCGTATATTAAGGTCCACCAATGACATCATATTAGAATAATTCTAAGCATGAAAATAGATTGAAACAAAAACAAAAGGGAAACCCTCACTAACTCGTCAGGCCCTTGCTCAATAATCGGGCAACATTTGGGTATGAAAAATCAGGGATCTCTTCCTTAAAGACCCTATTTGCTTTTATAGATCTCTTCATATTGATGGATGGCTTTGAGCCTCCTCAAACGGCCATTGGATGAGTGTTGGTTAGTTGCATTTGTTAAAATTCCTGGAAACTGTTTGAAATTTTTTTAATTTAAAACTTTTATACAGAACTTTGACTTTCGCATTTTGTAATTTGGTGTATATGTTTTCTGCTCATGCCACATTTGTTTAAATAAACTACATATTTTTTTTATTTTGATTACATTTCTCAACTATGGCCATGGATTTATCCTGGGCAAGTAATGAAAATAAGATATGTTCAAGGGAATTGAACATATGTTTTTTCATCACTTGTATTGATATACTTTGACAGCATTGGCACGGAAACCTGAACCCATCGCTTCATCGCACTATGACTGATAGAGACTTTCCTAGCTGTTGAGCATAGCACATAGCCCATATCATTCAGAGGTATAATGGAGTTATTATTTCTCCTTGAGATGGATATATATTTGTTTTATTGCAATAGGGAAACAACCACTACATTACGATACATCAACTATACTCAAAGGCAAAAACTATTTTTCCTGTACAACCACGTTAAGAGTAATAAGTATATTCCCATGTGTCATCATAGCAACAGATTCCATTTTTCTAATTCATTTTGTTTCTCATTCTAGTGGCCGCCATTATTGTGCAAGTTTCTCTTGTCACTTTTTGCCTTCATGAAAGTTGATAAGAAAATGCTAAGACAATGCTAAATGTCAAATTTTAGCAGACATTCTGAAAACCTTTTTGATCCATTTTCTAACATGGTCCACAATCTTCTTTGATAATACTATGATGTATCTCTTCCAAAACTTGATTGTCTTTCATAGCTGCACAACTAATTTGATAAATGATCTCTTTAAATCTGTCTTGGACTCGAACGTTATTGGATGTTCTTGAAGATGGGCCAAGTGTTCACCCAAAATGTCCAGACATATCAATAAAAACACATAGTGTAACAGAAATATTCATCCTTATCCAATTATTAAATGCGGAAATATTCCTCTAAAAGCCTGGATTTCCTATACACTAGGGCTATTACTTATATAACCCCTGGTTTTAGTTTCTCTTGCATGTTTGGTGATTCAATTGGAATATGTCAAAATATAGATTTCTTTGATGTCTTCACTCCATAGGGTGACCTCCCTACTTCAATACTGCGCCTATCCCCTCTCTCGATGCATCACACTACAAAACAAATGGCTGCATGAAATCTGGCAATGCAAGCACTGGGCAGCTACTCATAACCTCCTTGAGCCTGTCAAAGACTCACTACGCTATATTCGACCAGCTGAATGCCCCCTTCCTCGTCAGATCTGTCAGGGGTCTAGCAAGTTGTGAGAAACTCTTGATGAACTTCCGGTAGTAAGTACAAATGCCAATGAATCCCCGAAGTTTTGTCACGTTCCTTAGCTCCGGCCATTCTCTGATGGCCCTGATCTTCTCCCCGTGGACTCTCACTCCATCCACCCCTATGATGTGCCCCAAATACAACATCTTTGTCAACCCAAACTCACAATTGGAGAGTTTGGAATAGAACTGTTGCTCCTGTAAGATACGCAACACTATCTCAATGTGTTGGAGATGCTCCTCCCAAGTTGTGCTATAAATGAGAATGTCATCAAAGAATACCAACACAAACTTCCTCAAGTGACCGCGAAGGATGTGATTCATGTAGGAATGAAATGTGGCAGGGGCATTGGTTAGCTCAAAGGGCATCACCAAGAACTCAAAGTGCCCATAGTGACACCTGAAGGCAGTCTTGGGAATGTCCTACTTCCTCACGCGAATCTGATGGTACTAGATCTCAAATCAATCTTTGAGAAGAACCATGCTCCTCTCAACTCATCCATCAACTCGTCGATCCTGGTTATGGGGTACCTGTTCCTCAATGTCTTCTTGTTCAGGGCCTTGTAGTCAATGCACATTCTCAATGTGTCATCCTTCTTCTTCACCAACACCACGGAAGAAGTGAAAGGACTCCTGCTCGACTGAATGTGCCCAAGAGCCAGCAACTCCTAGATAGCCCACTCAATCTCATCCCGATAGGCCTTGGGGTTCCTATAGGGGGTGGTAATCACTACCTGTATGCCCTGATCAAGCTTGATGGTGTGCTCAAAGCCCCTGCCCGATGGTTGTCCCAACAGAATCTCCCCAAACACTATGGCATACCGGTCAAGGATGGACTATATCTCTAGATGTACCGTCTGCCCTGTAGTCCCTGCCTTTGATGCATGCAGCTCCACTTCCCACTCTATGTCTCCCTTCCGGAAGACTGCCTCCATCCGATGAGCCGAAACAGTCTGAGGTGGATATGTGTGTTGTCCCCATATATTCTCATGCCTCCTTGTCTTCTCATCATCCCACTCCATCTCTAGGGTCTTTGAATCTGTCGTGACCTTCCCTAGAGTGATAAGCCACTGAACACCAAGTGTCATGTTGGTGTCTAGAATATCGACCATGAAAGAGTGGTCAGTCAGTGTATAGGTTCCCATCATCACTGATAGCTCTGGAACATAACGAGCACACATCATGGTCTGATCTCCTGGGACCAAAACTAAAAACCCATCGAAGCTCTCTGTCTGTATACCTCTCCGCTCAACCATCTGTGCATCGATGAAGTTGTGCGCTGCCCCACTGTCAACGAAAACCGATACTTGCTGGCCATGTACTGTCCCCTATACGCGCAGTGTCAAATACTTGGGAACTCCTTGTAATGCTGCAAGGGCCCCTCTGGTAGGTGAAAAAGCTGCACCACCTTCTGCTGGCAGTGGAGGTGGCAAAGGACCCTGCATGGCATGACTATCTCCACATCATCCTCCTCATATTCTTCCCCGCTGCTCTCAGAGAAGACCTCAATAAAATGTGCTTTGCCAGCAACACATCTATGTCCCGGTGCCCATGGCTCCTGACCGGTAAAGCACAACTGCTTATTCTTCAACTCCCTCCTGGCATCATCATCATTCTGCGCTCATCCTGGATTCCCCTTTGGAGGTGGAATCCTCACATCCTTCCCCTTAGACTGGAAAGTCTGTCTCTAGGGGTAAGGTGTCCGGGTTCTGGGTAAGACATCCTGTAAGTCTCGGGTCCTACTAATGGCATCCTGGAGTGTGGTTGGTCTAGTGGATCGGACTGAATCCCAAAATAGTTCTTCTAACCCCTCAACATACATATAGATCCTCCATGTCGTCGAAAGATCTGGCACCATCACTAAGACCCTCAAGAAATCTGCAATGTAGGTCTCTGGGCTCCCTGTCTGTTTGAGCCTCGTTAGCTCAACAAAATGCTGCTCTGGATCCCTTTGATCAAATCACTCCATCAATTTCCTGGTGAACTTGGCATATGTCGTCACTGTGGAGTGTTTGAGTGTAACAATCCCAAGAAACCACCAATCTTGAGCCTCACCATCCAAATGCAATGTTGCCACCTTGATGGCCTCTGTCTCTGACATCTGGTTAAGCTAGAAATAAATGTCCAGCTTCTCCTCCCAAGACTTTGCCGAACTGTTTGATGAACCATCAAATGTAGGCAAGTGTAATCTATCGGCTGCACGGTGGGTGTCACCATCATGGTAATGTTGGTACCCTCTGTGATGGTCGCGGGGTCTACTATCCCGTTGGAGCTGAACAAAGTCTCTGAATGAAAGAGCATCCCTAAACTCCTTCCCATAGGCCTAGTACTCTGCAAAATAATCGCCCATATGACTAGGCTCTGCTTCCTATTGGGCTCCGGTTCCCTTGTCTGCTCCTAAGAAAGTGGGCACGGTAGAGCGTGTAGGGGCATGCGAAGCCACCTGTTGTGTAGTATCATGCTGCTCTGGGAAATGATGGGATGCACCGGATCCCTCACCAATCTGAAAAACCCGTGGGCTCTCACGTTGTCTGGCCTCTACTGCCATGAATCTCTTCCCCATCACCTCAATCTACCTTGACAGATATTGTACTGATTTGAGGAGCATATTCGCAAATCTCTTCCCATCCTCGTCTGCCATCACATCCTTCTGCTCTGCATCCACCATAGGCTCCTCCTGTTCTGCGTCCACTACCGGAACACAGTCTCCCTCTCCATAGGTATTTTCCAACCTATGCCCAGTGTCTCTGTATCTCCTACCTCTGTAACAGATGTAGGGTTTTTCCCCCGGTGTCATAGACTGCTAACTCCACAGGCTGAGTCAGATCTATGCCCTGATACCACTGTAATATCCCTTTCCAAGAATATTTCTCAAACACCAGAAAACCCCAACCAGAAAAACGTACAAGTGGTATAATAGCCGGAAAACTCACAGAGATGAAATAATGATAGTGTAGCAAACAACAATATATACATGAAGCGTAAACAAATAATCAAGAAATGCAACAAGAAATGCTAAGCCATTTTATTATACTGAGTAATAGGCAAAGTACAAGAGGTGATCAGGAAGATAGCACCTTGATTTGCACCAGGAAAATGAAGAAATATACTCAAAATAGCAACGAAATGGCCTCTCTCATAACTGTGTGGAAGCTAGTGGAGAACTGTTGTGCTACTGTTGTTGCTAGAATCAAGTGAGTATTTGGGTTTGTTCCCCTCCTTGGAAAATGCTGAAACTCTGGAATCAGACTCTACTCATGAAACCCAGAAAAACCCAGAAAGCTTTCCTAGAATGGTTGACCCTCGAAAATCATCCCCTTGGGGTTCTGCGTAATCTCTTAAGGCTTTGTGCTGCCACTGAATGAAACCCTCCAGAAATCTACCTGAAACCTCTACCAAAACCCTCCAATATCAAGGGCTAATCTCCTACTCAATCCCACAACACCAATCCTATTGCAAACCCTCAAGCTAGAACTCCTGCCAAAAAGAACTGCGTCATCCCTCTTAGTGTTGCACAGTCCTCCAAGATGCTCAATCCTCCTTCTAGAAATGCTGATGAAACTGCTGCCAAAATGCTGATGGAAATACCTTGCCTAAGTAGGCACTCAAAGTCCCCCGGGGCTAAGGGTGAGATCTCCTAACGGAGACACTCAATGCACTAAATAGTGTTGCAAACTAGCTAAACAACCAGCATGCTCTAAGTCAAAGTGACCAGCTCAAATGCACATAATCGAATGCCAAAATGAGGAAGCTCCTCTCTCCTTTATAACCTTTGCCTCTCTCAATCCCAAGGCCCACCTTCTCCAGCGTAATCCCTCTCTTGCCACATGTTTAGTCCTTATTGCATAGTCCCTCCAAGTGTCTGCGTGGACTCCATTTCTGCGTCCCCTTTTTAGCCCCCTTGGCTCCCCTTTAAGTCACAACGTTGTGCTACTAGGAAGTGACTTTATTCTAAAAGTGAGTCATGTCCCCTTTTCCTCACCTGTTTATTCATAAATAACTATAGAAGGCAAAATTAAGCAAAATCGAATATTCCAATTAGCCATGTCTAATTAGGAATATTACATAATCTATGAAAAAGATTTAAACTATTCTATGAGAAAAAATTGAATTTATTCTATTAGATTGAATTAAAAACTACTTCGAATCAAATTCAAAACCATTCTGAAACTTCAAATCAAAGCAATGAATTCAATTACAAGCCTTGATAATGGTGTGTGCAACCAAACTTGATCATTAAACTTGTTTAAATATAAGATTAAGCTAGAAATCTAACTAAAGGTCTTGTAAAGGAAATGTTTTTGGGTATTTTGATTTTATAGAGTACGTGACCCATGACAATGGAATCAACAGTAAGTGAACAATGGAATCAATATTAATAACTAATTACAAAGCATGAAACTAATAACAGAAGAATGCAAATTAATTAAATCAAAATAAAACAGCTACTCTATCTTATGACTCTTGAGGTGGACCTCGTGTTGAGAAAAAGGAAGAATGAACTCAAATCAAATCAATAAATGACACAATCACATTGGAGTCTAGAATATGGTACTTGTATTGCAAAAATAGAGTTTAAAAATTTAAATTGCTTCAAAAACTTGCTATTTACTACTACCTCGACTTCCAAATCAAGGCAATTTTTATACTATTTTTGATTCAACAACTAAACAAATTGATGTCGAAAGGCAAGTTATGGAATTGCCACACAATATTTGAATTGGATTAAGAAATCAATATTGCATGATCTGTTGTATCATAGAAAATCATGCAAATCATCTTTATCTACACATCATCTTTATCTACACATCATCTTATTCAAATGCAGTTACTCACTCAATTTATTCCATCTTTGCCATGTTCACTTGATGTCGAAACCAATTCCATTAAACCTTGGTGCGTAAACAGAGCAAAGTTGACTTGTACTTTGGCCAAACATTTTTTCATTCCTAATGATCTTATAAGTAGGCACAATAAGTGGGTGTCCATGTTCTTGACATTTCTATTATGTTCATGTCTTTTATTCACCTTGAAAGTACTTCCATCCTTTCTAACCATGGATTTAGCTACGGAAAATGTAATTAGCTACAAAAATGTCACAATTCGGTAGCCAAAGTGATATATCATTTATTTTAACAAAGAAAATCTAGGTTATGAGCTACAATTATTTGATACGTCTTTTTATGCCTGAAGTTGACCCAAATGACCTTATAACTTGTAAATATATCAAAAAGAGTATAGAATGGGTGAAAAGAAGGGAAAAAGGATGTGAAAATTGAGGATAGTTTGAGGATGCCACAGATAGGTTGGATCTGATTTTATCTTGTGTTTATGTAATATGTAGCTATTAACATTGTACAAAAATGTATTTCAATGAATTTTTTATTCAAGTTCTATGTTTTGTATTGTGTATTGTGTATTTTTTGCAATGTGATTTCTTACATTGTTTGATTGATTTATCAAATTTGTAAATTTTATAATTATTCAAACAATATTACAAAACATATTTCCTTGACACATAGTTTATGTTAGCAAAAACCTATGTGAGTAGTCTCTATATTTGAAGATTTAAAGATTCTATGGATCCTTGATACTTTTGTAACGTCTCTAGAAAGCAAAAGTTGCATTTAATAATATTTGACAATGATTGTTGTACTTTTTAATCTAACTCAAAGTGTTTAAAATTTCAATGACAAAATTAGAGCTACTATTGTTGCGTTGTTATTTCATTTTCAATTTCCCAAAATAAGAAAAATAATGTGTATATAAAGTATACAATATGTTGCAGTTAACTATATTTGAAACTTTTCCCTTACATTTCCAAGGTGGAATAAACTACTTCATTCATGTAAGTTAACAAAGATCCTATCTCATTTTGAGACCCTTGCATAGTCCACGGAACTGTTAATGTTGATATATTGTGTGGAGGTGCAGAGCTCGTTCGTTTCTTCATCTGCTCTCTGCACAATGCCCCATGTCTCCCCACCCTTTGAGTATTGATGTTTGTACTATGCTATTTACTAACATTAATTACCATTGTTTTGATTGTAATGTGTAGCTAGTTCCTTGTGTTATATCATGTCTTATTTTTTGCAATGTGATTTCTTACATTGTTTTATTGATTTATCAAATTTGCAAATCCTATAATTAGTCAAACAATATTAGAAAACCTATTTCCATCTGTTTGTAATTGTATAATTTGATTAAATTAGAAAAGAAAAGAAAACACTTTCACGCATAGCATTTACATTATTCTGATGATCCAATTTGGCATAATTTACAAATTTTATGTTCCATGAACATGATCACATCAGCTTATAGGTGATGAAATTTTATTAGGTTGTTTTACTAATAAACATATATTTCTTCATTTATTTGTAATAAATTGACATATTTCTAATAACTTCTTATAACTAATTTCTATAAAAAATGGGTCTTTCACACAAAATTTAAAGAAATTTCTAAACCATTCATTATCATATAAAATTAAAACAAATTTGAAAATGTTTCTTGGCATTTATTTCTTCATTTATTTTTAATACATTGATATATTTCCAATAACTTGTTATAACTAATTTCTATCAAAAAGGGCTTGTCATGCAAAATTAAAACAATTTTCTAAACTAATCATTATCATAAATAACTCAAATAAATTTGTAAATCAAATAATTTTTTGAAGAAATTATGTATGGAAGTATATGACATTACTTACAAAATATTCTGCATGTATACATACATTTATATTCCACAATATTTCAATATGTTTTTTTTACTGTACCGAGAAAATTACAATATATAGCCTTTAGCATATACTGAGTTTCAAAATTAGTTGAGCATGTAGAAAATTTGGTAACGATTTCTTTATTAATCAACCATAGTTCTTGGATGTTGATGCTTCTTCTGATTATGCTACGAGAATTGAGGTCTGATTTCTTCGTTCATGTTTTGCAAGAGTTCTTTTAATAACATTCTTACGTTGTTGAGTTCATCTTCCACCCACCCAAGCATTTACCGAAGTTCCAATACGCTATCCATTAGTGTTAAAGTATCTTGGATAAGAATTAATATAGTGGTTGTGAATTAAGATATCTTGGCTCTCTGCCTATATCTCTTCCTATTTTCTTCTGCCATTTTTTCTTTCAGTCATTTGTTTCGTTGTAGGTATTGCAATAGTAACATCTAAACCACAATATTTTGAGTGGGAGAGAATTCCTCCCCTCCCCCTTTCCCTCACCCCCCTGTCCTTTGACAATGATGATATTAAAAAGACATAGAAAATTCAAGAAATAATGGAAAATAATAAAGAAAATCCTGATAACACTCATTAGTTTCAGAAGAAACGAAGCAAGTCAATTGCCTGGAAATTTTAAACATGAGTTCAATGCTAATGGGTGTAGAACAAGATGAACATTGGAAAATCGCTTTCTCAGAGCTATTAGAAACCCGTTCAGAATCAATAAGCCTACATATAATACGCCAGAGGTGATAAGTCATTTAAATCACAAATTGGCATCAAAGTTCTGAAAGGACATTTAACTAATGTCCATTATGACGGTATTCATTAACTAGTCATCATCATCAATTTGGCCAATATAGATTTTCTTGATCTGTAATCAAAAAATATTGTTATGAAGTTGTTTACTTTAAAACATATCCATTTTTCTTAAATTCCAACTCGAGATAGTCCAATTGATAGGATTGCATTTCATGATTGCTTTGTGTAGCACACTTTAAAAATGGATATCAACATACTATTTTATTAATATCCAAAATCTCATTCTATTTTGATTAACTAAAGCTCTCTTGCCAATACATACATGTATTTTCAGAATTTATGCAGTGAACCAATGTTTATTCACAACATTTACTCTGTTAGCTTCTTTTTTTATCAACCAATTTTTTGTTATCAAAATAGAGTGAACAAACCTTTGTATTGATGTTTATTGAATACTAAGTGCATAGTGATTTCGCATATTATAGTTGGACACCTATCATCCAATATTAAATGAAATACATTTCTAATCCGTGTGAGGAAGAAGTGTTGTGTGGGAGACTGAATATGCAGAGCATACTACAGATAAATCAATTATATAACAGTTTTGGCTTGTCTAATTTTGTGGCACAAAAAGATTGGTTTATCTGTGTATCAAGTGTGGAATAAGTGTAAACGATTAACTGTTGTTGTGAGGCAATTTTGTATCTTGGCTCAATATGGTTTCTACTGCTTTAAGTTAAGATAAAAAATATCATTTCAAAGCTGTCATCATTACAACAGGAGTTCCATTGCTCTCTCATATATGATGATCACTGTAAATAGTTTTTTTTCACCTCTACATTCCACGCAATGAGAAATATTTTAGATAAGATAACAACATAAGATATATAGGATAATATTAATTATTAAAATAACATACACTATGGAAAAGCATAGATTTGAAAATCAAATTACGAAAATTTACTATTCTAAATGGATTAGGCATGACAGTTTCTGAATTTTAACATTACAACTATAATTTACATTGCAACTGATGCACAATTTCTTTGATCACAGTAATGGTGTTAATCATGCCCTGTCACCCAATAGGTATGTAGGAGATATCAATTTCCTAAAATGTTATATCAATTTACAAATATAAACTATATAAAATTAAATATGTATAACTTTAAAATCTCTAAATTTATGAATTTATAGATTCAAACCAATTAATTACAATATTTAACCATTTATCAAGCCAAAAGGATCTAATATATAAAACTTATAAGTTTTATTTAAAATATAAATATTGTCCAATATCTAAAGTTTGAAGCTTTATAATTTTAGTGTGCAAACCAAGTAACAAAAACCTTCCCCTCTTTTCACATAAATATTGAAGATTTTTTTATGTGGAGAAAGAGTATGCAAAGGTAGCGTGTACATAGTTTTTTGTGTTCTTTTCTCTGCACACACATTCTCCACATGTGCCTTCTAGTACACTCCCCCTACACATGATTTCTGTTGCTATCCCCACATAACTTTTCTTTGTATATAGAAACAAAGTTTATTATTCTCATATATCAACTTGTCTATGTACCTTGATAGAGGTTCATATTCCAAAAGAATATATCTCAAGTGGAAGAAGGATCATTTGATTTTTCCAACAGAGAGGTAGAACCATTTTCTAGGAAAATTGATTACATCCAAATCCTGGAATGATTAACAAAATGTTAGTTGCAGAATCAATATATACTATTATGGGAGACCAAAATCCTATTTTCGGGGCGCTTACTGACTTCATTTTATTGATTAATTTATATCTCTGACTGTTTGAATCTACGATAATTATAAGAAAGGAGGGATGTTATATTAGTGTGCATAAATGGATAACTAAAGTATTGATCCATCGACATTAGTCTTCCATACAGAGGAATGCATTGAACGTACCTTGAGAAAAATGTGTTGAGCATTATGATGAAGTGATTGAGCTTGAAACATTTTCTGGGAAATAAATTAATCAACTAATTATGTAAATATTGAGTGCATTTGTGTTGATACCTAGTATAATTTGACTAGGTATAATTATATAATTTTTGGTGTCAATATTCAAACTTGAGACTTGATACAAAATATGTGTGGAGGAGCAAAGCTTTGCACAACCAAGAAAACTATGCATAATAGATATTAGGCCACTCAATTATGCACGATAGATGAAATGCTGCAAAAGACAAAAATTAATAATTGAAAATCAATAACATATGTAGCAATTACTTTATGTTTGCATTTTGTTTTCATAATTGTTCTTACATTATTTTAATAATGAAATGGTTATGATTACATTACAATTTACACTATGTGAACATGCGAGGAAGTAGACGAATCAAAATAAAGGTTTCATCCAGACCATAAACACCTACTTTACTACAAATATTTTATCTATATTATTATATTTAAAATATAAAATAAAGATTAAATATACATAAATAATTATTCTAAAAAATCATCTAAATATAAAAATTTTATAACATACTTTTACTGTGGTGTGAATAAAAATTTAATGTGTTTATCCATTCATTCGTACATTTTAGCATTGCTTTCAATTCACCAAAAGGAAACTATTTTTCATTGAACCCCAAAACAACACTCTACATTTGATCATGTTATTATGCGACATGCTAAATAAAAATATTTTTAATGCATCAAGAAATTGGTAAAGATCAATAAAGTGTAAAGCATAATATATTAAAGACTAAAAATGAATTCCAACACACGAGGATTGAATACCTCACCCCAAAGTAACAAAATGATCATATCATCAAATTTTAAATGAAATTAAATGCAAATAAAGAAAAAAGAATATGTGGAAGCCATAGAAGGAAAATAGAAAGCTCGAATGATTGACAATGTTAGAATCATTTGTAAATGAAACTGAGTATCAGTTTATGCAAAAGGAAAAGATTATAGTGCCGATAACAACTTGACAAAAAATTTCTTCACTGCAAGAAAAGGAAATAACCAGGTCCATGAAACTTTCACAATCAATACATACCCAAAAACTCTTATGTCAGGTCCCTACACTAGTAGTATAGGGACCTAACATGTTAGGTCCCTATACTACTAGTGTGGCCCCTTATTGTTATTAGTGCAACCCCCTTATTATAATTTTGCTCTCATGTTGTCCCCATATTGTTATTATTGTGCCCCATAGAAGCCCACTATTGTTATTGTTGTGCCCCTACATTATTATTGTTATGTAGGCTCTAATTATATTGTGACCCCTTAGACTCCTATATATACAAAGGAGGTCTTGTCATTTGTATCACCAAGAATTATTCATTTGTATAATGTAAAGGAGGTTTCCCCATTGAAGAGGCCTATTTTGAAGTTGTTGATCTATCTCTTCTTCTATTTTGTGAGTTGGTTTCATAACATTTGGTATCAGAGCTTCAGATTCTAGGGTTTCACTACTTCAAACATGTCATTGTGGAATTTTTGCTATAACTTTGTTTATAGGAATATTAAGAGGCCAAAATTAAAACCAATTTTAGTTGTAATCTTGATGAACATCATGTACAACTTTCATATCTTGGTTCACTATATTATTGGAGATATGATCCAAGGAAGTTAGGGTTTTTGCAGGCTCCTCAATGCCATCTCAAACAGGTGACCTAGGGAAAATTGTCATAACGTTCTCTCTGAGAATAAAATTCAAATTTCATAAAACATGATAAAAATAGGACAGACTGTTGTTTTTTGGGTATAATTTTTAGGGACGAAGGTCAAAACAGTGACATGTGGGATGTCATACAAATTTTCTCTACTGAACCTGTATATAATAAGGTCATCATGGGAGATTAGGCATAAGTCTTTCTTGGAGAATCAAATCACAATCAAACTTACAGGGTTGGAAAAATACCCCAGAGGGCTGCCACAGGCCAAAATTTCAAAACTTGGAGATCCAAAATTACATAGTTATAGTCATTTAAATATCGATCTCATAAAAGAAAGAAAAATAATGACTTGAATCAAGAAAATAGAAACACCTAGTAAGAAAAATTGGATGGATGATTTGAAGAATGTGATCGAAGCTAAGATAAATAGTTTTTTCTATGAATCTAATATCGATGGTGTAAAAGAAGATTTGAAAGGAGACATAAAAGAATCGAAGAAAGAGATAGAAGTTTTGGAGTACGGTTGGACAAAGTTACTACAAGAAAGGATTCCTAATGAAGAAAAGGTAGTAAAGGAAACTCATGATGAGAAAAAAATAAATGTTAATCATGATTTCATAGAATCTAACGTTGGATTTAAGACCCACCATATTCCAAAGATAGATATGAGGAAGTTTGATGGAAAGGATCTAGTAACTTGGATACTACAGATGGAGCAATATTTTGATCTACATGATGTGCAACCACCACAAAAGGTAGGCATTGCATCTTTATATTTAGAACCGAATCAGTTTGTATGGTATAGAGGAATTTGTTCTCATAAACCACTTGTCACCTAGTTAAATTTCATGGAGGAAATGATAGCACATTATGAGGATACAAAGAGAAACACCTTCTTTAGCCAATTGATAAATCTCAAACAAAAGGGTTCAATGGCAGAGCACATTGAGGACTTTCCAAAATTGAATATAAGGGTAAATGATATTCTTGAGAAGCATAGGATTGAAGTCTTCATAGGTACTTTAAAGGATAATATCCAACATGAGATTCACCTTTGGGAACTTGATTATTTAGAGAAGGCATTCAGGTTGCCAAGAAAAATTGAAAGCAAAATTATGACAACAAAGAAGCCTACCACTCATAATTATAAAGATAAAAGCGTTGTTGCTCCTAGCCTCCCACAATCTACAAGGTTGACACCACAACAATTGGAAGAAAAAAGATCAAAAGGGGTTTGTTACAGTTGTGATAGCAAACACACTAAAGTTCATAAGTATGCCAAGAATAAATTAGTTTACATAAATTGTGAAGAGAAGGAAGAAAAGGATCAAGAAACATAAAAAGAAGAGGATATACACTAGGAACCAACCCCAGAGAAAGAAGAAATGAATCTGAGCATATCTTGTAATGCATTGCCAGGAATTACCACTACTCAAACCCTCAATATAGAAGGACATATCAAGAAGAAAAAGGGTCAAGAAATGAAATATCACATCGAGCATCAACAAAAAGTTCTCCAAATTTTAAAGGATAACCTCAATTTGGCACAGAATCGAATGAAAGAACAGGCAAATCAACATCACAGTGAAAGAAGTTTTGATGTAGGAAACTAGGTATTTTTATGACTACAACCATACAAACAAAGGTCCCTCAAGCAAGCTAAGAAGGATAATAAATTATCACCAAAGTACTATGGTCCTTACAAGGTGTTGCAAAAGATTTCTACCATGGCATACAAATTGGAGCTTCCTGCATCTTCCCGAGTGCACCCAGTTTTCCATGTTTCATGCTTGAAGAAGGTTATAGGTGACAAGATCCTAGTTCAAACAATATTGTCGGGACTTGATAAGGAAGGAAAAATCATATTGAAACCTGAAGCAGTCACAAAAACAAGAACCTAACAGCTACAAAATCGATCAATTTGAGAGTATCTCATCAAGTGGAAGAGCTTACCCACTGAATATTTCACATGGGAGGATGAGAATTTTATACAGAAGCATCCAAAACTACTCAAGCATTGAGGAAAACACATTTTGAAGGAGAGGAGCATGTTATGTCCCTATACTACTAGTGTAGTCCCTTATTATTATTAGTGCAACCCCCTTATTGTATTGTTGTTCCCATATAGTCCCCATATTGTTATTATTGTGCCGCATAGAAGCCCACTATTGTTATTGTTGTGCCCCTAAAATATTATTTTTATGTAGGCTCTAGTTATATTGTGAGCCCTTAGACTCCTATATATAGAAATGAGGTCTTGTCATTTGTATCATCCAATAATTGTTCACTTGTGTAATGTAAAGGAGGTTGCCCCATCAAAAAGTCTTATTTTGAAGTCATTGATTTATCTCTTCTTCTATTTTGTGAGTTAGATTCATAATAGCTTAACTTTGAGGGGTATTTATCAAACATGATTCTTTGGTCCTGAGCTTGCTAGTTGTGGAAACTAAAATTTACAGTGTACATGTTTATCCATGTGAGCCAACATCCCTTCAAAGTGATTTAGTTTTTCATGTAAGCGTTCCTGACCCTTTTGCAGATTTGCTAATTTTCCCTGCATTTTCCATTGGTTGCATTGGAGATCATTCATGAATGAAATGATAATATTATGGTAATCATGTTTTTTTCTTACAATTTGTTCTAGAAGCATTTTGAGATATGCAAGTTCATTATCAAATTTACATTGATTAAATGTAGTGTTGTTAAAAGAAAATTTGTTGATAGGGATATGATCTATAGCCTCCTCCTGACCAATGCTCTCTAAGTGACACTGAATTGACTTTTCTTATTCACCAACTCCATGCCCCACTCTACCTCATTCAAGTGGCATCTTATATTTCACCAGAAAACAAAAAAAACTAGAATATAACAATGTTATAGATGGGCTAAACTAATGAATTTTTTTACATTAAATAGAATGACAACTCAACTAATAAGAAAAAGAACACACTTAGACTTGCACTACAATGAAACAAGGCCTAGCCCCAAAATAAATTGTCTAAATGTGTAGTCACAAACTACATTTTTTTTTTACAGAATCGTAGCTATTAATAACACAAAATATTGGAACAAGAGAATAAATGCATTCTAGCTTACTTCGTTATGGAAAGCAGAAACAATAAAATAACATATAAACTGATTCTAAATAAGTAATGTCTAACTCCTATCGGTAACATGTATCTATATGCCTCTCTTTAATTCATTGTCTATACCCTGCACCAATATAGATCACCGTTGATTTAGCCATTTCTATTATCTAGGCATTAAATCTTATTTTCCCCATCTTTCCATAAACCCAAAAATATTTCCCTAGATTAGATGCAATCATAAAAAAATCCATAATTCATGCAATTTGGACAAATAAGAGTTGATGTTTTATTATATCCAATGTTATTTTGTCTAAGTAGTCAGTGTAGAAAATAGAAATCTACCCATGGTTACATTGTTGGAAATCTTGTTTCAAATGTAAATAACCTAACTAAACACAAATTTCATACTAAGTCATTTACACATATGATTTTTTCATAACAAATCTTGGAGTCATTGTCAATCCAATCTCTAATTTCTTATCTTTAATGGCTATTATCTTTGAGCATTGAATAAACCACAATTAGAGACAATTTCCTTTTTTTGTATTTGATCCAGGGGATCAAAAATACATTCAAAAATAAAAGTGATCATAATTGCTCCTAACCAGTGTCAAATCGTAGATCTCATAATTTTGATTCCAATGACATTTGAATCTCCTCAATATGACATTGTATGAGAAAGTTTTTGAATTCTAAAGTTTTTGGCAAATAACTAAAAAGTCAACTTGTAGGATTTGTAGGTTTTAACCCCGTACATAAATTACCTGCATGTGAATTCTAAAACACATAAAATAAACAATGCTAGAGCATAACACATAAAACACATATACACAGAGATTTTCCCCTGGATTCGAAAACCGAGACTACTAGCTTGATTTTTCATTATGTTCCTTTCAATGTTATAATACATATTTATACATGCCGAAGCATCCAATACCATGGACTGAAAAACCATCGCGTCCAAAACCATGGACCGAAAACCATCGCATCCAAAAACATGTGCCAAAATCATGCACAAAGCCATAGGTGGGTCTGCCCAACCTAACATAGGGTCCAAAACCAAAATTTTCCGGGGCGCTTCCCTAGACCCCATAAAGTGGGGTTATAGGTACCCCTCAAACCCCCTGTGACCTCCCCCCCCACCTCTAACCCCCGGTTAACTACATGGGCTAGTCGTGGAAAGAATATAACACAACCCAACATTCTCCCACTTGTTGTTTTCTTTCCATAGGGGGCCAAAAGAGAGCTTAGTCATTTATCCAGCCCTGCAACGCCCATTGTTTCTCTACACCAAGAGAACTTCTCAGAGCTCATAGATTTTGTTAATGCATCTACAGTATTCTTCAAAGTGTCCACCTTTACCAGAAACACCTTTTTGTCTTCTATCATATCCCTCACAAAGTGATACTGAACATCAGTGATCTTTGTCTTTGA
>APFE031538467.1:791-10901 GCA_000404065.3 Pinus taeda | reverse complement strand
GTATTTCTCCACCTTTCCTTCTGCATTTGTCTTCTTTTTGAACACCCATTTGCTGCCAATGGGTTTCCTTCTAGCCGGCAACTCCACCAAATCCCAAGCCTCATTTTTGTGCAAAGGTACCATTTCATCAACCATGGCCTCTTTCCATAGTTTTCGATCCTCTAAATCCATTGCTTCCTTTAGAGTTCTGGGATCATCATCAGTAATAGATAAAGAAAAATTTGAATAGAAAGCAGATGGACTATACCTTTCTAGCTCCCTTTTTTCTTAAACTGATCTTCTCACAACCAGAGTTTGTGGCTCTTCATCTTCTAATTCCTCCTCTACTATAGAATCTGATTCTTCCTCCTTTAGCCAAAATTCTACCTTCTCAGGTTCCTTTGGTTTAACTTCATGTTTAATAACATCTTTGACCTCTCTAAACACCACATCTCGGCTATACACAACCTTCCTTATTACTGGGCTCCAAAGCTTATAACCCTTTAACCCATCCTTATACCTAATAAATATGCACTTATCAGATTTACTATCCAACTTGGTTCTTTTCTCCTTTGGAACATGTACATATGAATCACATCCAAATACCCTCAGATGTGAAAGAGAGGGTTTCTTACCAATCCATACGTCTTGTGGATTCTTATCCTTCAATGTTGATAAAGCTGATCTATTAACCAGGTAACATGTAGTATCCACTGCCTCTACCCAAAATTCTTGTCCTAACCTGACACCACTGACCATGCTTACGTCTTTTTCATTCTTTTTGCAACTCCATTTTGCTGTAGTGTATATGGAGTAGTCTTCTGCCGTGATATACCACACTTCTTACAGAATTCTTCAAATTCCTTGCTGCAAAACTCTCCACCATTATCTTTCCTCAGCACCTTTATCTTCTTCTCTGTCTGATTTTCCACGAGAGCCTTAAATTCTTTAAACCTGTCAAAGACCTCATATTTCTTCTTAAGGAAATATATCCATGTATTGCTTGAAAATTCATCTATAAATGATACACAGTACATAGAGTTACCCAGTGATGGAACCTTCACAGGTCCAAACACATCACTTGGCACAAACTCTAATATCTGTTTCTCCCTCTTACCGCCAGAGGGGAAACTCACCCGATTCTACTTCCCGTATACACAATTTTCACAGAAATCAAAATCCAAATAGCTATTACTCATACCTTATACCATACCTTTACCATGAAGTATTCGAAGGCCCTTCTCTCCAATATGTCCAAGCCTTTGATGCCACAGCATGGTCTTCTCTCCAGAGACCACTAAATTTTCTTCTCCACTTTCAGGAACCACAGAACTGTTGCACCCATCAATAACAATGCTACCTTGCAGCTTGTATAGACTTCCAATCTGAACTCCCCGCATCAATACCAGTGCTTCGCGAACCATTTTGCAGGTATCCTTCTTGAACACTATTTTTACACCTGCATCATCTAGCTTGCTTACAGAAATCAAATTTCTGGCCAATGCAGGAATATGAAGAACACCTAGAGGTGTTCTAACTCTTCCACCTTGCAATTTCTACTTTACTTTTCCGCGACCAACAATTCTAGCCTTCTTATCATCCACTAAGAACACATCACCACCATCATATTTCTCATACTCGCAGGGCCACTCTCTATGGGGAGTGAAGTGAAAGGATACACCTGAGTCAAATAACCATGCCTAATGATCTACATGTGTACTTGAAGAAGCCAAGTACACATCCCCACCTTCATCTGAGGTGGTTTTCGCCTCTGTAGAAGGAGCATCATTAGATCCCTTTTCTTTATTAGGAGATTTATCTTTATAGTCCCTTTTGTAGTGCCCTTCCTTTCCGAATTTCCAACACACCACCTTTACAGGTTTTCCTGGAGATTTAGATCTCCCACTCGATGACTTATTTTTGTTTCTATTCTAGGACCATCCTCGTACAGGCAAGGCATCACCATTCTGGCTCTCCGTATTTTTCCGTCTCATCTCCTCCATCAGCAAGGGTGAGACTATTTCATCAAACTTCAAGGCAATTGCATTACTACCTATTGCAATAACCAAACTATGACACGAATTTGGTAGAGAACACAACAAACTGATGCACTTACCTTCATCTAAAATTTTAATATCAACAGATGCTAACTGACTTACCACAGTATTAAATGCGTTCAGATGCTCTGTCATCAAGTCTCCATCTTTCTTCCTTAGGTTATACAACGTTTTCCACAGGAAGAGTTTATTCACTAGAGACTTAGATTGGTACAAAGTCCCTAACTTGTCCCACAAAGCCTTTGCCGTAGCTTCCCCTGATACATTTAGCAACACTGAATCTAAGACACACAATTGTATTGTGCTCTTTGCCTTACGATCCAACTTCTTCCATTCTTCATCAGACACTCTCATTGGTCTAGCACCCGGATCTACCATAATCCACTAATCTTTATCCACCAACAGATCCTCCATCTTGAGTTTCCACAACTCAAAACTATGACCATTAAATTTATCGGTCTCTATCTTTCCACTGCTCGCCATCTTCTTTCACCAACAGAATCAATCTTGCAGATCTCCCACTGAACAGGGTCTACCACAGGCCCGAACGAAACACCTTAGCAATAAAGGCATCCCCTTGAAGCCAAAACCTAGCTCTGATACTAAATGTAGGTTTTAACCCTGTACAGAAATTACCTACATGTGAATTCTAAAACACATAAAATAAACAATGCGAGAGCATAACACATAAAACACATCTACACAAAGATTTTCCCCTGGATCCCAAAACTGGGACTACCAACTTGATTTTTCATTATGTTCCTTTCAATGTTACAATACATATTTATACATGCTGAAGCATCCAATACCATGGATCGAAAATCCATCACGTCAAAAACCATGGACTGAAAACCATCACGTCCAAAAACATGTGCGAAAATCATGCACAAAACCATAGGTGGGTCCCCCCAACCTAACATAGGGTCCAAAACCAAAATTTTCTGGGGCGCTACCCTGGACCCCATAGAGTGGGGTTATGGGTACTCCTCAAACACCCTGTCACCTCCCCCCTCTAACCCCCCGTTAACTACGTGGGCTAGTCATGGAAAGAATGTAACACAACCCAATAGGATTGACTAGGCTACTAATTGGGAAGGTCGTCAAATGACATGGCACTGACATCATCAAGATCAGATGGATGTACAATAGATAGATGGTCTAATCATGCTCTGACATGTTGCACGAACATATGAGGACAAATGGTGACGTTTCATTAGTTTGTGAGTTTTCGAGGTGGACCAATGAGGAAGCACCATGTGGCCCTCAGGATTCATGCCAAAATTTGAATGGGTTCACTGACAAGCCTTCGCCAAATTTGAACCCATGACCTCATGTTTAACAACCATCCTCACTATCATTGGACCACAAGTCTGACTTACTAAATAGGGTCAGGGAATTTAAATTTAAATTTAATGGTTTGGTAGTTGGGAGAGCGGATGGGGCACGTGACCCTAGCCCCTTGTTACATGACATTACATATGGCCGCAAGCAGAGTGGAAAGGGGCGAGTGGGATGCCCTATTCCCATGCCACATTCAAATGAACATGAATAGAGTGCAAATGACGGTGGGGCTTGTGGAGGTTGAGGTTGGCACATGGCCTACCCTCGAGCTACATGGTAATCAAAATGACGAGGGTTTGAGTTCCAGTAGGCGCATGGCCTTTGGCCTGCACCCCTAGCCACATGGGCTGACATATGACCGATAATAGGAGCTAAAGAATTGATGCACAAGCTTCATTTGTGCATTTTTCTATTCAACAAAATGCACCTTTTTCGACAGAAATTTCACCGCTCCCCCACCAAATTGTCACTCGACGATTCTGCCAAGGCACGTTGTTTTGCTTAGTTGGCTAGTTTGGTGAAAGGAGAAAGGAGGCCTATCTTGGCCATTTTTCAGCGTTTTTGAGCCCAAGAAGAGCCTGCGTGGGGGTTTTCAAGACTTTGGGATGCATATGTAGCATTTGTTTCTTCATTAGAGTAGTCAAATTTTCAGTCTATTCTCAGTATGATTGTGGAGAAAAACCATTTCGACACTTCATTATGTAGTTTAATTGTTATTTTTTATCTCAAAATGAGTACGAGGACCCATTTCCACATTCAGTGAGAGAGTCCTTTTCTTTTGGTGCCATCGTCTCTTTGCTAACTTAGGGAGTCAACTTATGAGTGAGAGTTCTTTGAAGGAGAAAGAATGCAACTCCAAAAGGATATTTACTCTATGAGTCAAAGATTTGTAATCTACTCTTTTTATTTTTGAGATCAATAAAGTGGTCTAGCTATTAGAGTAGGGCCCAGAGATGTAGCCCACACATTGTGCAGTGAACTCCATTATCACTTGGTTGTTCCCTTATTCATTTTTACCATGTTGGATTTCATATGATTTTGTTTCATCTTTATGTTTGTTAAAAATTAACTAACAAGTTTGGGTGAAAGTTTGCAGCATGCAAGGCTCCAAGAACTAGAAGAGATGAATTCCTCTCTTTAGGTCGAGAACGTGGAACTAAGAAGATTGCTCGAAACAAGAGAGGATGAGAAGCAAGGCATGAAATGAATTATGTTGATCATGATTTCCAAGTGGGGAGATCACATTTGGTTGTATATTACCAAGGAAAGACTTCAAGGTGAAGATAAAAATCTCAAGCTAATCAAGTATGGTCCTTTCAAAATTTTGGAGAATATTGGTAGCAATGCTTTCCAGTTAGATTTTCCACCTTACATGTAAATTTATTTTGTTGTGAGTGTGGAAAAAATGAGATTATATGAGACTCTAATGATTGATGATCATGAAGAGAATGTTCATGTTCCATTTATTGAAGATTTTTCTCCTAAATATTTAGATGAGTTGCAAGAAGACACAATTCTTGACAGGAGATTCAGAACTTCACATAGAGGCAATGTGGAGTATCTTCGAATGGGGATCAAAGGTACCAAGCCAAGTAAAGAAAGGTAGATTGAGATTGGGAAAGTGAGGGAGATGTACCCTCACTTACTTGCTGAGTAAAAATAGACTTTTGGTGGCCCAAAAGTTTCCAATGGGTAGGAATGATGCAGGGGATAAAAAATATGCTCAAAAATAAAAGTGCTCAAAGCTAGTGCCAAATCATAAATATAGTCATTATGATTCCAACGACACTTAAATCGCCTCAAGCTGACATCGTATGAGAAATTCATGCATTTTAAAGTTTTTGGAAAACAACTGAAAAGTCAACTTGCACGGTTGATTGGGCTACTAACTAGGTAGGCTATATAGTGATGTGGCACTGACGTCAACAAGTTAACTAGCTATGTGGAAAACAAATGGGCCAATCATGTGTTGACACATGGCATGACCGTATGAGGACAAATGGTGAAGTTTCATTGGTTGGTGAGTTTTTGAGGTGGACCAATCGAGACGTGCCACATGGCCCAATGAGAGGGTGCCACATGGCCCTCGGGGTTCATGCCAAAATTTGAATGAGTTAACTAACAGGCCTCCACTGGATTTGAATCCACGACGTCACGTTTAACAATCTTCGCTCTGTTATTGGACTACAAGTCTAACTTATTAAATAGGGTCAGAGAATTTAAATTTAAATTTTAATGGTTTGGCAATTAGGGGAGGGGGTGGGGCACGTAGCCCTGACCCCTAGTTACATAACATTACATATGCCCATAAGCAGAGTGGAAAGGAGTAGATGGGAAGCTCTAGCCCCAAGCCACATTCAAATGGATGTGACCATAATGCAATTGATGATAGGGTTTGCAGAGACCGAGGCTAGCGCATGGCCTAGCCCACGACCACATGATAATCAAAACAACTAGGGGTGGAGTGCCGGTGGGCACGTGGCCTTTGTACTACACCCATAACCATACAAACCACCATATGACCAATAGCAGGAGCTAAAAAATTGATGCACAGACTTTATTGACGTTTATCTATTCAACAAAATAACCCTTTAACGGTGGAAATTTTGTCGCTTCTCCAGCAAATTATCACCTGTAAAACCTTCCAAAGGCGAGTTTCATTACTTGGTTAGCCAATTTGGTGAATTTATAGGACAGATAGCAGAGAAAAGAACAAGGAATCTCATATTGACCATTTTTCAGTTTTTTGGAGCCCAAGAAGAGCCTACCTAGGGGTTTTCAAGCCTTTCAGATGCATTTGTAGCATTTGTTTTTTCATTATAGTAGCCATTTTTCAGTCTATTCTCAGCATGATTGTGGATAAAGACCATTTCAAAACTTCATTATGAAGCAGTTGAATTTGTGCTTTTTTATCTCAGAATGAGTACAAGGACGTGTTTCCACATTCAATGTGAGAGTCCTTTTCTTTTGGTGCCATCATCTCTTTGCTAAAGGGAATCAACTTGTGAGAGTTCTCCGAAGGAGAACGTTTCTTTTAAGGAGAAACATTGCCACTCTAGAAGGAGGTCTACTCTATGAGTCAAAGATTCGTAATGTACTCTTTTTGTTGCTAACATCAATAAAGTGGCATAGCCATTGGAGCAGGGCCTGTAGACATAACCCACACATTGTGCGATGAACTCTGTTACGACTTGGTTGTTCCCTTCTTCATTTTTATCATGTTTGATTTCATATGATTTTGTTTCATCATTAAGTTCGTTTAAAATTAACTATTCATAGTTGAACAAGTTACAAACTAATTTAACTTATGGAAGACCCAAATTTATTAAAACTTGCAAAGTGTCAGAGGATGATCAATTTTCAGATTAGTATTTCATTATAGAGCTATTTCATCTTCTTCATCTCGTTCATTCACAAAAAAACTATAACTGAGTAGAGAAGACAAACAATTCTATAAATGTTGTTTCCATAAAGAGTGCATCTATAAGCTATGAGTTTCTCAAAAGTGTCCATTGGAATTTTTTTTTCATTCCTTTATGTATACTAAAATTTTCTCCTTGATATCTTAAAGATTATGGGTTTCCTGAGTGATGTATATTGTGCCATACTACTTTTAGCAATGTTGAGACAAGAATACTTAAACATCATCCTCTATTTAACTTCTATATTCTGAACAACTATCCATATTTCAATCATCATTGTTCCCCTATTCATTTTGACCTGGAAAACCTTTACATAAGAGGAATCTATTACAATTTATTCTTAATATAAACAATGTAAAAATGTCACAACTCTATAGCATGAATAAATAAGAATCAAGAAACAAGAACCATTAGCAAAATTCAATAGGCTTGAATTCACATAAAATCTAAATATATAATAATTTTACTTAAAAATTCTTATTATGTCAATAATACTTTCCATTAATATTTGAAAATATATCTATTAATCATATAATTAAGCCCGAAATTAGGTTTTTATGTTGTCCTAATTACATACCGATTATTGTTTTATATCTAGTAATTGCCAAAATGTTGCCAAAAAATAAGGCAATGTGCACAAGAAGTGTGTGAAGCTTATCATTTTAATTTCCTATAATGGATATTGGCTAGAAATCCATGTGCATATTCTTGACTTGTTAACAAGTATGTAGACTATGTGTTGATTCATTGGATAAATGGCGAAAACACTATTTTATAATATCGATAAATACGATCTTCTTGATATGTTTGCGATGAATAATCATTATACATGTGTGGAGAGTGAAGATGTGGAGGAGGATTCCATCCTGTGGAAGAAATACGTGAATAGAAGTTTGCATCAGATATTTACACATCATTTCAATTTTCTATGACAGAAACTAGCTACGAAGACCTATGCATACTCTTGAATTGTTTACAAACAATAAATACTATTAAGCACTTGAACAATGTACTAATTATGCATTGATTCACTAAATAAATGTTGAATATAGTATTTTATAATATCAATATATGCGATTTTATTGATATGTTTGCATCTAGTAATCATTACACAATGCATCAGAGTAAATGCTATTAAGCACTTGAGCGATGATGTCATTTTGTATCAATTTGCTGAACATATATTAATAGTAGTGTTAATCCTTAATTAATTCTTGAATGTTAAGTGTGGATTCATCTGCAATGTAGTGAGTACCATCACTCCAACTTCCTGCATCTTCACAAACATTTCCGTCTTGACACAATTTTTCCATCTATGGCTTCCCTACACACTTATCCTTTTTCGCATGCACTGGTACTAAATGCTCTCAACGGTTTTCACATTACCTTTAATCATTACAAATATTGTGTAATACAATATGCTATAAACACTAATGTTTACTTATAATCCTTGGTTCTATCAATATATGGGTTGATGTACATATAATTGATATGGACAACATGCTTGCATTTTGTCATTGTAAAGAGAAATAGCCTTAATAAAACATTGTGCAGAAGTGCGGTATTTGTCATTTAGTGTATTTGATAATGTGAAGAGCCTCATACTAAATGTAGAATGTAAAGGAAGCTTCCTTTTCATAATGAAATATTTCATTGTAAGCTCCGCAGAACATATGTAAGCTCCACCCAACATATTAGGCACAACAGATAAAATTGCACACATATTAAGAAAGAACAAAATTAGAACTACATTCAAACCCTTGAACACCATCAGCAGATGCCTAAAATCAGTCAAATATCCTGTTGATCCTAAATGCCACAAAGGAATTTACATGGTTTCGTGTTCTTGCGGAAAAACATACATTGGAGAAACTGGTCGATCTATCCGTACTAGAATTAGGAACATGCCACCGATATAAAACATAACCGCTCAAAAACCTCAGCCCTGGCTGAACATTCCAGTAAAACCAATCATCACATCTACATTGAAAACTCCAAAGTAGTAGCCAAAATTGATAATTATCACCATAGAAAACTGGGAGAAGCCATAGAAATAGGTAAAAACCCTAACAACCTCAATTGAGACGAAGGATGGAAAATAAGTGACAATTGGATTCCTACTCTAATGTTGTAGAACTTCCCCTTCTAACCTAACCTAACCCTCTCTCCCATCTCTTAAAATTATAACCTTTAATTTACATCTTAAAACTATAATCTATAAATCTTAGATTAACAATATTAACATTAAAATTATAGAAACAAACATTAGAATTAAACTAGTACTAAACATTAAATTATTATTAAGTTCAAACTAATTAATTTACTCTGAATAATAAGAAACACCAAGTATGAAATAGGGTAGTAACAAACATAATACAATTAATCATAAATAAATAAACAATATATAGAAATTAAATTAAATAGAAATAAATTATAAACTCATTTTTGAAACAATTAATAATTAAATTTTCTAAAAAAATAAATAAATAATTAATTAATAAACTAGTGAAAAGTATATAAATAAATAAATATAATTAATTAAATAATATTTAAACCATTTGAAACATATAATAAAAAATTAAACAAATTCCATTACATATAATAATAATAATAATAATAATAACAACAACAATCATAACCAAATTAATTAATTATGATAATTTAATCAAACTATATAAACAAAATTAAAAATTAAAACAATTCAATCACAAAATTAAATGATTTCTAACTCAATTCTATATAATAAATAAATAAAACAATTTAATTATGATTCTACTATTGAAAATAAATAAACAAATATTAATTAATTAATTAAACTATTTGAACATATAATTAAAAATTAAACAATTCTATTACATAATTAAACATCTCCATAACTAAATAAATAAATAAAATTAATTAATTAATCAAACTATATAAACATAAGTTAAAAAATTAAACAATTCAATTACATAATTAAATATTAAAAAAAAAAACACAGCCGGCTTCCACTACCTGTGCATCTCTCATCCCTATTTATTAAAACTCAAGGAGATCTGTCCTACACAATTACTAATCTATCCTGATGATGAGCCATGGTGGAGGGCTCCAAACGTCGATACAAACAAATCATGGATGCGAAAACTCTGGAAGAAAACAACACGCAAAGCACTGATCGCAGAAGCCTCAAAACAATAATACTAGAGTTCTTTGTGTCAACAAAACTCACTTTGAGAGATGTGTTATTGTGTTTTTAATTGAAATTCACCTTCGATGGATTCAATCATTTTAAAACTAGTATTATGTAGAAGGAAGGTGTGTGGAAGAACTGT